>LPNX010972046.1:0-16898 GCA_001517045.1 Pseudotsuga menziesii
TGACAGTAATATTTATCTACAGAATTCATCTTTCAATCAGATATCAATATGCTATTGGTAACCAAACAATAACCTTTTCTACCAACGAATAAAGGTTCATTTACAATTTTGATTTATAGTCTACTGAATAAAAAGTATATTGCACTGAATCCACGAAGATAAAACATTAACCCAACTGTTTCACTGAAAGTACTGGTAAATGCCTCGTAGTCAGCCCTAAGCATCAATTTTACTTTTAGCTTCTGAATCAGCAGGATCCAGTTCTAGTAATACAAAAAAGTTTTAAAGTTGTGTTAGATAAGCATACGGAGCACTTGGTATTGTTGCTTAATTGGAAAATTTACTTAGATTGATGCTCACCAAAGAAGTCTTTGAAAATTGAACACAATTTTTGAAATACAAAAGGAAACATTATTTTATCCTCCCATGTTTTTCATATATTTTTTTCAGCACCTCTTTCAAGACATCCCATCCAAGATGGAGCTCTTAAATAGCATTATCAATCCCACAGTTTTGCACAGCTCCAAAGTTTGGCAACCAAGTTTACTAGAGGACTGGGCCAAGACAGAAGAAGACACAGGCTACTTTGCACTAGAAGTAAAAGAGGAGCTAGCACCACCATCATCAAACATGTGAATATATCAACACAGAACCTGAGAATGTCCTCTATGAATGGCCTGGACTGAAGAGAACTTCATGGAAGATAATTTTGTAAACCATGAGCAGGGTATTGGCATTCCCATTTTGATATGCATTTATTGCACTCTTCTTTACCATGAGCAGTATGATATGCATTTATTGCATATTCTTAGTAGACTGTTATTGGCATTCTCAGTATGATATGCATTTATTGCATTCTTCTTTATAATTTGCTCTGACAGGAGGAGCAATAGTTTTTGATAAAGTTTACATTCATTGATCAACTTGAATCCACATTAATATCTGCTGCATAATAAAAAAAATGAATTACCGTAGTCTAATGCCAGAGATCTTCATTTGGAACATGTCATCCTCGTCAGCTTTTCTCTATTTCATTTGATGGGTTTCAAAATGTATTTTCTTGTGCTATTTTTTGCCCTTTATTTTGTGGGAGACATGTATTTTGAGTAATTGACATTCATTGCAGGTATTTTGCATAACATGGTAAACATGGCTGAGGTTGGAGGCTAAGATTATTGACAGTTTTATGGTTGCAATTGGTTTGTTTTGTTATCTGAAATAACTAGCCTATGGTCATTAGGCCTCTTCAGGTTTTACTAAGTTGACTTCCATAGGTTTACAAATGACCGTGGATGGATTTGAGCTACTAATAAAAAAACAAAAGACCAAACTCTAACGCTGTGTACTCTGCCTTGATGTATTTGCAGATAGCAAGGAAATGTGTGCTTCAAACAATTTTTCCTGTAAATTTCAACCCGAACCTTCTACCTGTCATTTTAGAAGTGGCAGTTTGAGTATCATTCTTGGAATGGCATTGATTCTTAACCATTACAAGTCTGAAATATTTTTAGCAGATATAAAGGGACTAATCAATATTTCATCATCTTGTAAACTTTGGTCCCCAAATATTCCCATGAGTGAAGGGTATTTTGAACCTCTGTGTTAACCCATTTGATGCAGTAGTTTCTGCTGACGTTGTGTTAATTGTTTAGAGATCAATTGGCGACCATATAAATTCAGGAAATAAGGGTATTAGGCGAAGTTGCAGGACAAATTCAGGAAATAGGCCTATTATGCGAAGCTTGTTTTTGAAAAATTAACAGAGAAGCCTTGGTCAAAAACTAGTTCTGACAATGATTCTGCTAGATGTAATTTGAAGCCTAGTGTTCCTAGAAAGAACTCGGAGGCTTTGGTTTAGCACAGAAAAGTGGACAACAATATCGGCCATTACCAGCAACTGAGTGCTCAACAAATCTCCTATTATCTGGTGATATGCTAATTAGGAAAGCTTTACAAACCTCAAGTGAAAGCAAAACCTGTTCTGCATTGACATCTAGCTAGATCATCTAATTAACTTTCTTGACACTACCTTTTTCAACAACATTATCTGGAAATTGTCCGATGCAATTCATCAAACTTTAATTGAACGATTTTCAAAGAGCTTTCCAAATAAAATCCTGACAATAAAAAAATTCAAATCTACTATACATGTTAGACAATCAAATAAAAAACCATTAGAACCTTCCATATCCATGTGTCTTTGATGTTTCCAAAAAGCACGAAATAACTAGGGACTTTAAAGCATTTGAGGAATTGAAATATTTTGCTAATTCAAGGGAGCTATCTCATAACTGCTTGCATATTTTTGTTCAGAATACATTCCTTGAATGTTTTACATAAGAAACAATCATTTTCATCCAGACATTTTTTGACTACTCATCCAATCTCGAGGTCTAAAAACTTTTGTAGGTGACATAGAATGAAATTCAGCTTCTGTCAACTTTTATTTTCAATATTAAACTAGGTGGGCTTTCGATTCACAACCCTTTAATTTTTTGAAAGATGCATAAAGAAGGCAAGAATCCACCACTGAGTTGAGTTATTTCAGGAGCACATTCCTTCCTAGGTTGGTACTATTTACAACTATACGATTTCAGTGTTCACCATGGTTATGAATCCTATATATACCCTGAATGCAATATTTTTCAAGTAACAAATCATTGGCTCTAATGATAGTGCATGCAAGATTGCTGATGTCCTTAGGTGGATATGAACCCATATGAGCACATATACAAACGATCTGAATATCCTAATTATTGAGCTAGTTTGCTGAGGCAAGCTGAAAAATTTATTATGAAGGAAGTCAATAGAATTTGCTATAAAATACTTTAAGAGAAGGAAAATGATTGGAACATAAAATTGGTGACAGAAAATAGAAAAAATAATGTATTATTTGTCATTTTAAGTTCAAATACAGGGTATCCATTTTATTTTATATTTTTTGAAAATGAAATAGCTTGGAGCATATATTTGTCACTCAATATGTTATTTATAGCATCGAAGCAGCAATCAAGCTCTCTGTCGGTATTAACACTTATCATGTCCTTACACATAGCTCGTTTAATAGATCCCAATTCAATCCATAGCCCAGTAAATCATCATGCTGAGAATGCTTCCATCCATTTCCAAGGGGTCTCTGAAGCTCTTGACAAAACATCATTATCACTAATGTTGAAGATTTACCATATGTTCATCAAATATTGTCATCAATTCAAACCCTCCATCATGAGTTATAGTCGAGTATCTTAGGTAACAATGCCATTTCACCGGGTATATCCTATACGGTATGAAGTTATGCCACAGATATCTCAGGGTATATGTTTTACTGTATGTGTTCTAAACGTTTAGGTTGTCAATCACTCTTTACATTATTCTTGCAACTGGACAGTGCATGGTGGGAGAATAAAGAGGTTGTTGCCTCACATGAAGAAATTAGAGCTTTTCATTTCCAGGATACCATGTCAATGGGTACTTGTGTTTTTCATCTCACATGTCCACACTAACAACTGCCCTTATGAACAACAAGACCATCCACCACCAGTGGCAGTAACCAAGGTCTATCCTATTAGTTTTTCAACATTTAAGCTAGCATTATGTTAAGATATTTTCACTGAGAGAATAACAAGCACAGCAATCAAATAAGCACATCACAAGAGACAAGAGACACAAATATTTTAGGAGGGGAAACCATAAATGGAGAAAACCCCTCAACTTCCTCTAAGATAGTATCACCACAAGATGTGATCCCAAAATAGTAAGATGCCCTCCCAACACAACAGTAGCCTTCTGTCTTCTGTCAAGCGAAAGATTTCCTTCTCCAAAGGTGCGCCATACTTTAGAGAGCAAGAGAGCTAAGTCACAAGTGATAAATAGAGAGACTCTCACTCTCTATTTATATTCTTCCATTGACTTGAAGTGCACTCAACCATGTAGGCTTAACTTATAATTAATTACTTGAGCCTACACCTTAATTAGTGTATAATAACCCAAGTGCCCCTAAACTGTGGGGACTTACCTAATGAATTGATATGACTTGTTTACATTATTAATCCTCCCGATCGGAACATCGGGGCATGACCACATGACTCAAATACATAATAGAAACATCCCGGAATAAACATCATGTTACAATATATGAAATACATAGAAGAATACATTCTGAAGTTACATATAATCAACACTCCCTCTTAACTAGGAAGGTATTCTTTCGACACAATTTTCAGCACTGGTCTTCTTCTCTGTATCACTGGATCATGTTCGTCTTCAAGTCATCTTTATCTTCAAGTCATCTGGATCTAGATCATCTGTCGATCTGGATCATCATACAAAGGCATCACTGGATCTAGATCATCACTCGATCTGGATCAACATCACTGGACTGGATCTCGATCATCACTTGATCTGGATCATCTCTCTGGACAGGATCTAGATCATCTCTCGATCTGGATCATCACTGCTGGATATGGATCATCACTCGATCTGGATCTCTCAGAGTCATCATAACTGGATCTGGATCATAGCTCGATTTGGATCTCCTCTGGTCATCATCATGTGTGTACTATCTCGTCATAGGAAGTTCTACAGAGCCAGCCCTTTTTCATGCTGGATGTAGGCCCACCACTTGCCGGTATTCATCATCACCGGCCATACTGTGGAATCCTCAGGACTTATTACATGCATCACAAAACCTCGAAAGAGCATCCCAGGCTGTTACGAGCACACAGCTCTACCTATAGGATCTCCCAGGGCTCCGAATTACATGTGACCTCACCACAAAACCTCACAAGAGCATCCCAGGCTGTTATGAGCACACAGCTCTACCTATAGGATCTCCCAGGGCTCTGAATTACATGTGGTCATGGGAAAACCTCACAAGAGCATCCCAGGACTGATTACGGGCACACAACCCAACCTAATGGATCTCCCAGGGAACCGAATTACATGCCATAGGACAAAACCTCGAAAGAGCATCTGCCAGATATCCCAGGGAACCGAATTACATGCCATAGGACAAAACCTCGAAAGAGCATCTGCCAGATATCCCAGGGAACCGAATTACATGCCATAGGAAAAACCTCGAAAGACTATCTGCAGATCTCCCAGGGCTCCGAATTACATATCCTCCCAGAGCAAAACCTCGAAAGATCATTTTCCAGATGTCCCAGGGCACCGAATTACATGCCATAGGAAAAACCTCGAAAGACCATCTGCAAATCTCCCAGGGCTCCGATTTACATGCTCATCTGCACAACCTGACTGAGTGTTCCTAGTAACTGACCAGGTGCCTCCATTCCTAGAATGGCAGTTGCCCTTACATCTGTCCTACTCGACAGAATGGCCAGCACTTATATCTGACATGGAAGGAACTAAATCCTTTAGCCATGAACAGAATGGCTCTACCCTTACATCTGACCTGCTCGTCAGAATGGGACAATCCCATCCAATGATGGAAGACTCTCAACTCCAACGAGGAGAGATTTCTGCACTTACATCTGCCATGGAAGGAACTAAATCCTTTATCCATGCACAGAATGGCTCTGCCCTTACATCTGACCTGCTCGTCAGAATGGCACAATCCCATCTAACGATGGAAGACTCTCAACCATAATGAAGAGAGATTTCTGCACTTACATCTGACATGGAAGGAACTAAATCCTTTAGCCATTAACAGAATGGCATAGCCCTTACATCTGACCTACTGGTCAGAATGGCTCTCAATCTCAGCACTCATATCAATCATGGAAGGAACCAATCCTCTCACCATGATAGAATGGATCAGCCCTTACATCTGACCTGCTCGTTAGAATGGCTTTGGATCTCTAGCACTCATATCTGACATGGAAGGAACTGAATTCTCTCACCATGACAGAATGGCTCAGCCCTTACATCTGACCATGGAAGGAACCAATCCTCTCACCATGTTAGAATGGCTCTGGGTCTCATCACTGTCTCTGGGAGGAAGCCTCGATCTGGAGAACACCAAGTCTCTCTCTGAAGTACTCAAACTTCAACCTAGCCAATGGCTTCATCAATACATCAGCTATCTGTTCCTCCGTCGCAACATACAGGAGCTTCACTGCTCCTCTCTGCACCATATCCCTGATATAGTGATACTTGATCTCGATATGCTTCGACTTGTCATGAAACACTGGATTCTCTGACAACTTCACGCAACTCTGGTTGTCACAATGTATACAAGTAGCATCTAACTGGAGATCAAATATATCAGACAGTAGCTTCCGCATCCATAATGCCTCACAACTAGCTGAACAAGCTGCGACATACTCTGATTCAGCTGTACTCAGTGCCACACAGGATTGCTTCCAACTAAACCAAGAGATCACACCTGATTCCATACTAAAGCAACATCCTGAAGTACTCTTCCTGTCGATGGCACTGCCTACCCAATCTGAATCAACATAACTCTCCAGGTTAATCTTCTGATTCGCATCATACTTGAGCCCATAATCAATTGTACCCCTACAGGCTTTGTAACCATCAAGTGAACATGTCTCAATGTGTTCATAGCAAAGCAAATATCTAATCTCAGGTACATCAAGGACCCAATCATCTGACGATACATCGTAGCATCAACCATCTCTGAAGAAGCATCACTCAAAAGATTTAGGTTTGATGGCATAGGTGAGGCCATGCAGTCCATCATCCTGAACCTCTTCAGGATCTCTACTGCATACTTCCCTTGTCCAAGGAAGATTCCATCTGTATTCTGCCACACCACCATACCTATAACAATAGTGCATCGACACATAACAGGAGCATCACTGGTCTTCCACATTCAACCCTGGAACAAAGGTTGGAATCCACTTTACTCTCAGTAAAGCCTAGAATCATCAGTAATCTTCCCATCCTGTCGTACCATGTCGAACCTCAGGATCTTCTGCAATCACTCCCTCTGAAGCAGAACATCATACTCCCTCTGTCTTCTGTACTCTATGCACTGAAACATTCTATACTGGAGTGACAATTAGTATCCATCTAGGATCACTGGATACTAAGATCCTCTATCTTGAACTTCTTCAAAATTTCATCTTGCACCCATCTATTAGCTTGTCATATTATTCTTTGTCTTTGAACTGTCGTCACTTGTTCTTCGGAACAAGTCTTCATCCTTCTTTTCTTGTAGGCGATTACATATGCGATCTTTCCTACATGTCAAATGCATTTGCATGGTTAGAAACATTTCATAAGGAAAATTCATATTGGCAAATTCTTATGCATAAATATATGATCATGCAACTACTTTAGCCAATACAACATTCATCCATATCTCACTGAAACTTTCTAGATGCCTTCCATCTCTACCAGGACAACATTGAGATTGTGCACTAATCCAATATGTCAACAAAGAGGTTTCATTCTAGATAAGTAGCAATGGAGAATTTGTATATCCCCATGAGCTACTTACCCATCTCATACATATTAGTATTATACTGTCATTAATGCAAACATCCTATCATGCATAATACATCAACTAAATATAAACAAATGCATAACAAAACAATAATATGAAATGACAATTGAATACTTATCTTTATTTGTTTCGTGGGCGTACTCCTTCTTGAGTCTTCAGCTTCATCGTCTTCTTCATTCATGATAGCATTGTTTCTTATCCAAATGATAAGGTGGATAAGAAGTTCTTCAAGAGTTGAGATCTTCATATTCCTCATTGCTTGAGGGATCTTCTTTGGATGATGAGAGCTTGATCTTCAGTTTCTTCCATCTTCCCTTCTCTTCTTATGAATCGAGCTTCTTCTTCTCCTTGAAGTCTGTTGAAATGTAATCACTTCCTTCTGGAACACATTCCTCAAATAAATGAATTCCACGATCCTGGGAGGCCATTCAAGGTGGACATCACCACTTCTGCATTCTTCACCGCTTCAATTTGTTCTTGATTTGAGAGACTATTATGACTGCATGGTTTCTGCATTCTAGATCTTCACATTCTTCAACTGGTTTCTTTAGGTCATATTCTGACTTTGTTCTTCCCTTCAAATAGCTTGAAATTCAGGAAGACCTTAAACAACATTGCTTGCAATAGGTAGTGCTCTGTAATGCACATGTGCAAGCCTTCTATGCCAAAGCTCATTTGGCTCTACTGTGTCATGGATCAAGGCTTGTTCTAGATATCCCTTCAATTTATACAAGCCTCCTTCTTATTCTTCAATCACTACCACATCATCGATAGTCTTTCCTTTTGGCCATATGATGACTTGACCATCTATGAATGCAGCCCACATTCCTTTTGCATCAATGCTGAAATGGAGAGAAGGTTCTTCTTCAATCCTGGTACAAACAATACTTTTTTCATTGTTAGAGACTTACCAGAGTCTAGCTTGTATGAAGATTCCCCACTACCTTTTATTGGACGTTGGTAGTCATCTCCTAGTTTCACCTTGTGAGGTGATTCATGTTCTGATAGTCTTACAAAGGATTCCTTGAATCTCGTCATATGTTTGGAAGCACCACTGTCTATGATCCAATCATCACTTCCATGAGTAATGTTACCTATGAGAGCTGATATTATAACATATTCATCCTTGCTTGAAGAATCTTCTCTTTCATATCTGGATCTCTTTCTGGATGTTTCATCATCCTCTGCAGCATGAGCATGATGTCTTGGTTGGCCTCGTCTCCCTCTGAAACTGGAACCTCCATCCTCATGTAGGTGTCCAATCCATTTTCTTCAGAGAGATAATATACTTCCAGGTTTGGAAGTTGTCAACTTCCGCAATATTTTAACTAAGCTGATGTGATATATCATATTGAAATGAGAACCTCAAATGGAAATAGCAAAGGATTAGATCTTACCGATTTGAGGTGTCCGTCCTTGTCCCGGAGTTCGTTGATCTAGGGTTTGTCACAGAAACCTTAATTTTCAAAACTTGGAATCTTTCAGATCTGATTGGATGAACAGATAGATATCTTCAAATGGAGCTGTCCAATGTACTCCTTTTCTGAAAACGGTGAAGCGAAACTCCCGGAACAGAAAGCCCTAATTTTCTGATTTCTTCTGTAGAAATTCCTGTTACTGTTTCTCTTATATATCCGCAATTAATGATCATATGTGTCTGAAATTTCTCACTGAGGTAACCTCGCATGTCCCTGATCCAACACCACAGGTCTCATCAGCATTGGTTTCACCATTTGGGATTTATGATCCTTTTTCCAAGGTGACCTATTACTATACTATTCAGAAAAGCGAAGTTGTATGGAATGCCACGTGTCACTGGTTCATCTTCTGAGTCTAAACTTCATACCACATAAATTATATTCTGTGCCCTTTCTGGAACATCTTCATGAATTCCATTTGGACCTCTGTAGCCCAAGATATTGCAGATCTCCCCAGGTGTCCTGTTTATGGATGATTTCAGGAAGAGGATGGAACCCTAACTTGGAGAGATCATATCTCCCAGAATATAGTGAATCAGAGGCTTCCCTTTGGAAAAATTGTGAATCATGATTTTATCTTCAGCCCCTGCAATTTTCATCTTCTGAGACTTCGCCAATATCGGAATATAGCGACTGTACCAAAACTTAGCAGTTTTAGCATTTAGGGTTTCTCTAGCTTGGGGTCAAACTAGGGTTTGACTTTCCCGAAGTTTTACCCAACCAAATTTCTTGATCCAGGTCTCTGAATTTCGGTTTTGATGAGGAGAACAATCCTATGCTGGTCTCACTCAAAAATTCTTCTTCTGTAGAAAGCCCTAATTTTCGCATCGAAATTGAAAATGCTTGAAATTGAATTCCGCATCAACAGAAAGATGCACCCTTCAATGGAGAGACATCCTAGCATACTTTTGCTGAAATATGTGGAGGAATATCCACAAAATAGGAAGCCCTAGTTCCTGTAGCTGCACAATGTCTTCTTCTCAGGTTAGCTCTGATACCATGTTAGTTTTTCAACATTTAAGCTAGCATTATGTTAAGATCTTTTCACTGAGAGAATAACAAGCACAGCAATCACATAAGCACATCAGAAGAGACAAGAGACACACAGATTTTAGGAGGGGAAACTATAAATGGAGAAAACCCCTCAACTTCCTCTAAGATAGTATCACCACAAGATGTGATCCCAAAACAGTAAGATGACCTCCCAACACAACAGTAGCCTTCTGTCTTCTGTCAAGCCAAAGATTTCCTTCTCCAAAGGTGCGCCATACTTTAGAGAGAAAGAGAGCTAAGTCACAAGTGATAAATAGAGAGACTCTCACTCTCTATTTATATTCTTCCATTGACTTGAAGTGCACTCAACCATGTAGGCTTAACTTATAATTAATTACTTGAGCCTACGCCTTAATTAGTGTATAATAACCCAAGTGCCCCTAAACTATGGGGACTTACCTAATGACTTGATATGAATTGTTTACATTATTAATCCTCCCGATCGGAACATCGGGGCATGACCACATGACTCAAATACATAATAGAAACATCCTAGAATAAACATTGGGTTACAATATATGAAATACATAGAAGAATACATTCCGAAGTTACATATACATCAACATATCCCAACAAATTTCTTATTATGTGGTTATATGCTAATTATTCAATATTTATAAACATCTATTGCAAACAAAAGCATTATCCAGCAACATAAAAGTGGACAAGAAACCCTTGAAAAATAGTTGGAAGGTCAGTAGTCTGAAAGGTATTCCTAGAAGGATACACTATTATTGGAAAATATCCAGCATGGTTAATTGGAAATGGGTAGAGCAAGCAAGGATAAAATTAGATCCATGGGTAAAATGAATGAATGTCCCAAAGCTCTCAAGAAACCTGATAGACTACACCCCCTCCAAAAACATTCACTTCTTTGCAGTGTATATGATAGGGCAAGCAATAGTTGGTGGACACTTTAGGATGGAAAAGGATGGATCAGATTGGACTACACATTGAAATGGCAAGAGAATGGGATTTGTATGTTATATATTTAAGGGAATAGAAGGTTAAGGATAGGATCAGATCCATAGGTAAAAGGAATGGATGTCCCAAAGCTCTCAAGAAACCTGAACAAAGTTTAGAGGAACTGTGAGCAAAGAAAACACAGGGAAATTGAAAAAACTTTTTCTGAGCTCCTCATTGCATGGTTTCCCATCACATGTTCATCCAGGGAGTGCAGCTGTGGTCTCTTCTACCCTCTCTGTTTACAGATTTTTGTATACAATTGAGTAATTTTTTAGAGGCACCTGTCTTGTCCTATCTTAGTGTTGCAATTTTCTATGATAGATATAATATAGCATGGGCCCCTATACTTCAAACAAAGGGAATAAAAAACATGGTATGGTCTAAAAAGGATCGAGAAAGTGGGTATGTATAGTTGTTCTCTGAGTTGAGGCCCATTTCCATTGTGGGAAATTACATCCTCTAGAAGTTTTTACATATCCCATTAAAGGACAATTAAGGGCAATATACAAATGCAAATAATTATGTGGTTTAGTTTTTTCATATTCAAATTTTTGTTTTGTATAGAAAAGCTAAATAACGAAGTTTCCAAGTCTATGTTAGAATTTGGTTCTTGGGAAACAATAGCTAGAAAATCAGTTGTTGGGAAATAATAGCCTGAAAATCATCACGATCATGAAAATCAATGCGTGCATCGTGCCCACCTGATATTTTACCCTTATTTTAATTTTGTCGATAGGATAATGTACTCATGAATAAATGATAAAACGTATGGATGTCTGCTGGATTGACTCATAAGAAAAAAACAAATTCCCAAATATGAGGCTTTGATTTTCATACGAAGATTTAATGGAAAAATGCACAAAATTAAAACCCCAAATAGGCTCTCTCTAATATAAGCCCAATCAATTATCCCAATAGAAAATGGTGTGGGTTTAGCATGAGGCATTGTGTGATAGCCTTAACCTTCTATATATTTCCATCCCCATCTCAAACCCTGGCTCTAACCTTATAGATCGTGCTCCTGCATTCACCTCAAACCCTACCCCAAACCTTGAAATAGTATGTTCTCCATCCTTTGCCTTAAACTGTGTTCCAAACCTTACAACCCGTGATCTTTCCTTCGCTTCAAACCTTGGATCAAGCCCTAAAATACTATGTTGATCCTACATCAAAACATGGCATTGCTAAGAAATATGGTTTAGAAACAGAGGAAAAACCTTGCAATAGTATGTTCTCTTTCCTTCACCTCAAACCCTGTTGAACCTTACAGCTCATGCCCCTACCTTCACCTCGAACCTTGGCTCAGTCCCTGAAATACTATGTTGCTCCTGCAGTGAAACACAGAATCGTAGAGGTATGTTTTGGAAATAGAGGAAAACCTCTGCAATAGTATGTCCTTCAACCATCACTTCAAACCTCTGCAATAGTATGTGCTTCCTTATGTGTCTCCTTCTTTTACCACATCTCCTTATATTATAAATCATAAAAGACACGGAACTCCCCTTTTCCTATGCAGAAAGTTGAAGCCAAGGATGTTCCCCGCTAAAATGGGTTTCGGGTTGTTATAGGAAATGAACCTAAGCGTCGGTTAAGCGACGACTCTTTCCATGTTTTCAGTTGACCAATTAAAGGCGTCGTCACTGAAGCGACGCTCCGTTGCTTAACTGACGCTTCACCGAAAATTATGAGAATAGCCATCGATTCACCGACGCTTGTGGCCACATTTACAAAAAAAAAAATGTATCATTGTGATTTTTGGTAAGTTTAAAAAGAGAAATCCATGTGTCGTCGGATTTTTCCGTCGGATTTTGGATCGAAATGTAGTAGTGTAACCTGTTTCTGACTTCCTTGTATCAACTGATCCAGCGTAATTGAAATCAATATGCTCTACTAGCATGGAGTCAACATATCTTTGATATAGAATGCTAAAGTCAAGGGTCCCTTTGAATATTGATGGACTCATTTTGCAACTTGCCAATGTAACTCTTCAGGATTAGACATGAATTGAGAAAGAGACAAATCACTAAAAAACATAGATCTGATTGGGTGGTAGTAAGATAAATCAAACTACCAACCAATTTCCAACACAATGACTTGTTGACTAGTGGTGAGTCCGTGTCAGTTGAGAGTTTTATGCCAACTTCCATAGGTGTAGATGTAGGATTACATTCAGTCATTCTAAATTTTTTGAAGAGTGCTTTGGCATACTTGACTTGTGATAGAAAGATAGTGTGCTTAGATTGGAAAAATTCTACACCTAAACAATCAAACGTTGTCCTGCGTCCATGGCCTGGCCACCACCTGAAATCAAACATTGTCCTGCGTCCATGAGCCTGCAAATCAAGGACGAACTGAGAGAAGTTTACCCAAAGATCCATAAATAAGGGCAAAATACCAAAATTTTAACCTATCATCCATAAAATCCAGGCGAACCATCTCCATTTCTCCTCCAAAACTGGAAATTTTTGGCGATTTAACCTCCATTATAGAAGAAATCCAGGTGAATGTCCGATTTTCCCCATTGATGGATGGGTTGAATTCCATTATATGAATTTTCATAGTTTAACTGTACAGGCTATTTAATTGGGGAAAATTATATATAAAATAAAAAATGGGCTAATTTATTAAATTAAAAAAAACCATTTTAATATTAAAAATTCACCCACCTTTTTTTGGGCACCCCTTAAAATTCGCCTATGGGCTATAATTCACCCCTAAAATCATCCCTGCCTTCAATAGAGTCAGCCACCCCTTTCTCCTTCAGGTAATGCAGAAATTTGGTTTCAGTTTAGATTTTATCTCCTGGGTCAAGTCCTGTATCAGCCCCTTTAGTCAACAGCAGAGCTACTCCTTTCTTCCAAGCCTTGAGAGGTCTGAGGCAAGGCTGCCCGCTCTCCCCGTTGCTTTATGCCATCCAGGATTCTGTACTTAGATTTCAGCTGGAAAATGCCAGGCTTGAGCAGGATCTCCCCGGAATTAGGATGGCCAGAGGCACAAAAGATATCAATCACGTGCAATTCACGGATGATACTATATTGTTGGGGGGAGCTAGTCAAATCATAGCCCGCCGTTTCAATTCTGAACTGAATCGCTATTGCCATTCCTCCGAAAGCGAAATCAATTTTAGGAAAATTCTGATCTATGGATGGAATATCAATCCTAGAGAAATGCTAGATATCTCTTGGATTCTCAATGTGGATGGTTTTTTCACCTAGGAGTCCTTCAACTATCTAGGGATCCCCATCTTCGAATCCAAACCCAAGAGTTCCGCCTGGAACCCAATTGTGGAGAAAATCAAAAGGAAAATCCATGGTTGGGGGTCAATTTGGTTAAATTTGTCTAAGAAGGTAGTCTTAATAAAGGCAGTCTTGAATAGCTACCTACTCTATCAGAGCTCTCTTCTCCTAGCTCCAGCCAAAGTTATCTCACAGATCGGAGGATTGGTTAGATCCTTTCTCTGGAAAAGTGGCAATGCTAAGGTGGCAAAAAATTTGCACTGGTTAGCTGGAAAATAATTAAATTACCCAGGCTAGAGGGCGGTCTTTACATCATAGATATTAGAAACCAAAACTTGGCTATGGGAGCCAAGCTGCTCTGGAACTTGATCGCCCCCAAGCCCTCTTGGTGAAGTCAGGTGTTGAAAGCCAAATACTTCAGTGGATTGAGGCTTAGATGCATTGATGGCGCCCATGTGAATCAGAAAGGTTCTTCAATTTACAATATCTATCTCAAAGCATTTCCACAGTTCAAAGACGAATTGTATTGGGTCCCTGGAAATGCGAAATCGATTAATCTCTGGCATGAAAAAATTCTAGGGAAGACCCTCCCCAAACTCCACGTCTGCAGGAGATATTGGCCACACTGGGGATGAACACACTATGGGACATATCCATTTAGGAGTCTGTGTTTCCTAATTGATGGGCTAGTTGGAATATGCCAGACTTTCCTCCTGATCTAGACGCTGAGAAATTGCAACTTACCAACCATCTGGCTGGGCTGGCATCGGTAGCCAAAACCAAGAGGGATAGTCGTGGCTAGGGGAGGCATACTGGTAGTTATTCAACGTCAGAGGGATATCAAAGATACACTGTGAATTATAATGTTCCTGTAAACCCACGTGTATGGAATAATATCTGGAACTGCAGCACTCTACCAAAAATCGATATGTTCACTTGGTCGCTGATGCATGAGAGAGTGCTCACCGATGAGAACTTGGAGAAAAGAGGAATTGACGGCCCCTTTCGATGCCCATTATGTACTGAAACCTCAGAAAATATTAGACACTTATTTCTAAAGTGCCCCTATACTATTTCGATTTGGGATGATGTGTTGAAGCTGTTGGGAGGTGGAGTACATTTGCCAAATACAATTCAGGCCTGTTTTACTAGTTGGGAAACTATGTATCAAGGTGAGCTGAACCACAAAAATGGAGTTAGAGCCTGCTGGCTTAAACTCCCCAAGTTAATTTGCTGGTGCATATGGAATGAAAGAAATCACAGAATCTTTCAAGAGAAGGCTCAACCAGTATGGAAGATAGCTATCAAGGTTAATGCCCTACTCGGTGAGATGTCCTGCTGCAACATAGATGTTTGATAGAGCCACATAAGGTGTGGCTTTTTGGATATCCAATTCAATGAGGCATTCTGCAACAAATTCCCCTAGCTTTATATTCTTATGGATTCTACATGCACCGATGAAAGAACTCCACATAATATAATCAGGTTTTATTAGCATTCTATTGATAAAGTTGTGTGCCTTATCCAGGTGCCCAGATCTGCTGAAAGGGTCAACCATGCAATCATAGTGCTCCATTGTGGGTGTAATCTGATGATAGTGACTCATGCAATTAAAGTATTCCAGGCCACTAGGCCTGAATGGCAGCACGCAGATAGAACTCCGACAAAGGTAACATGATCTAGTGATATCCCACAGTGCTGCATTTGTTCGAAGAGCCTTAGGGCATCCTTACCAAAGCCATGCACACCATAGCCTGCAATCTTTGTGATCCATTTTTTCAAAAAAATACACTCTTGATTACTTCTCATGGATCTCCAAGCCCTGTTCCAATGCTACCAGATCAGCACATGCTGCAATAACACTAGCAAGAGTCATTGAGTTTGGCTTCATGTCATGCCTTTGCATTTCTCAGAAAAGCTTCAGGGCCTCTTCATTTCGGCCATTATGTACATATCTTGCAATCATTGCATTACACGATTCCACATTTCGTAGTGGCATTTTTTTAAAGAGCTTCAGAGCCTCATCAACACGCCCATCCTGTGCATATCCTGTAATCATTGCAGTCCAAGAGACTAGATTCCTCTCGGGCATCTTCTCAAACAGTTTGTAAGCTTCATCAACATGCCCATTGTGAGCATAACCCAAAATCAATGATGTCCAAGAGATGGTATGGACATTCTAGTGTGTTTCAAATCAATTCATAGTGAGGATTGGCAATTAAATTACTATAAGTATCCAAGAGATGGTATAGTTGAAAGAGTGTGGTATGCAGGTATTGCATGGGTAACCTCTATCATGCACATCCTGTAATATATATTTGTTGGAACTTTAAAATGATGTTCCATGTTATCTTCACTCTCATGTTTGTGAATGTGTGCATATACTCTTTTAAACCAACAAGATTCAAGTTTTGCACATCCAGTTTCACTTTAGGTGTTATTTACAAAAGTGCCATGGCATTATCTTTTCTCCAGAATTGTGTATAATGTTGTATTCTAGCACTTTTGGTTGGATGTGTACATTCATTTATAACTAAATTGTAGTTAGAGATGCATGTTAGATCCCTTTGTTGCTACAACGATTACTTAAGGGAAATTTTGCTCTTTGATATAGTTGGGGACAATAAGAAGTGCTGTAACTGTATCCCTGATCCAATTGATGCCAGCACGTATGTTTTGGCTATAAGTATGAGCTCCACCTATGCAAAAGTCTAAAATTGTCAAATTCCTCAC
>LPNX010972052.1:0-17017 GCA_001517045.1 Pseudotsuga menziesii
ATCAAGATTTGTTTTTCTGGAGTACCGAAAGCAAGCATAACAGCATTATGAACATAAAGTCCCACGACCAGAAACTGAATCGTCACTCATTGCTGAAAGCACACACAGGGAATTCGAACAGTCACCCGAGAGCGTTTCATCGCCTCGTTGTTCGACAGCCACCATGTGGACAGTGCCCTCGCTTCTTTTCTGCCACTTTTCCAACAACGTTGGACTCTTATAAACTAGTGAAACCTCTGTTCAAATGGGAACAGGATTCATATTTCAACAAAATAAAGAGCATGATCAGAAGACTCAATAGCAGAATAAACAGCTATTGGCTCTTCACCACCTGGTCTGCTAATTCGTACAGAGCCATTGAACCGGCCCAACCAGAAACTAGAGCTGTATGCATTATATGTACAGAAATTGTAAAGAAAAATAGAATCTTGTACCATGTGCCCTGGCAAATAAATCAAGCTGTGGTCTAGCAACCAGAAAAGCCTGCAAATAAAAGAAGATTCAAGAAACTAACCTGGCACAGTGCAGAAAACTTTCTGAAATTGCTTCCCACGAATCACGAATCAGCCTGACAGCCACTGTAAAGACAGATTTGCAAAAAAATCAAGCTTGAGCCTGAGTCCTGATTCTTGCACCATTATATAGGTAAACAAATCCAAATCCAGGATGAACTATGTCCAATTTACCCCAATCGAGGGGAAGTAATACCAGTTTATAGAATTTTTCATAAATCCCGGCGAAATATCAAATTTTTAATCGTAAACACCAATTTTTCAAACTACTATCCATAAATCCGGCGAAAAATCCCCATTTCTCCTCCCAATCGGAAAAAATTGGGCAAAAAATCCCCATTTCTCCTCCCAATCGGAAAAAATTGGGCGAATTTTGGCAAAAATCTCATGGCAGACGGAAGAATTCAGGCGAATGGGGGCAAAAAAAATTAATTTCGTGGGCTAATATTGTTTTTTAGATTTTCCCCTAAATCGGGATGAATGCTATTTACAAAAGCATAGCTATATACAAAATAAATTAACGGCGAATATATTAAATAAAATAATAATATTTTAATATAAAAATTCGCCCACCTTTTTTTAGGGAACCCTTAAAATTCGCCATTGGGCTATAATTCGCCCCTAAAATCATCCTTGCTAATCAAGCGCCTCCTATGGAAACTAGCTGTCCTGAGGGAGAGTAAATGAACCACACTGCTGAAGCTAGATTACAAGTGTGGTGGCTGGCGCCATCGGTGAACCCTATATACCTCTCAGAAGACATCTGCAACAACCAGCAGATGGTATAAAAAAAAAACTGACAAACTAATGTACATAAAAATACATACAATAAAAATACAAGAAAAAGTGCTAAGCCTAATCATAGTACTTCTTTAGGTAGAGCCCATTTCTAGGCTAAGGCAGCTTGTTCCCATCAAAATCAATTAACTCATATGCACCCTTCTTTAATACTTTCGACACGACATAAGGTGCTAACCACATGGGCTTGAATGTTCCTGCCCCCAAGGGGTTCTTTGTCTTCGTCCCAAAGAAAGACAAGTTCCCCCTGAGAGAAAACCCAAGGTTTGACCGATTTATCATATTGATTTTGACCCTATTCTTATGAGCTTGGTTAGCAGTTAGCGCATCTCTATGCTATTCATCAAGGTGTTCTAAATGTACTAGACATTCCTCAAGCTCTGTCATATTAGGTAATAGATGAATAGCTATTTTTAGAGATGGGATTTCGCACTCAATCGGGGTAACTGCTTCCACTCCATGAATGAGTTGGAAGGGTGAGAAACTTGTAACAAGTTTTACATTATTACAATAGGCCCAAAGAGTAGGATATAGCATGATGTGCCAGTTAGAACGGGCTGTATCAATTGTACGTTTAAGGATAGTCTTTAAAGTTTTGTTCACAGCATCAACCTGACCGTTTGCTTGTAGATAGTACGAAGAAGAATGTTCTTGTTTGAATCCAAGCATAGTGGTCAGTTCCATCATCATGCTATTTTGAAAATAAATGCTATGGTCAGTGACAATCACTTTGGGTATACCAGACCATGCTATAATATGATTGAATACGAAGAAAGATGTTGTTTCCCCGTCGGCTTTAAAAGTAGGCATTGCCTCTGCCCATTTCGTAAAATACTCAACAAGGACAATAATATATTTATGCACCCATCCAAGGCTGGGTTACATGTCACATAATAAATCCCCCATTTCATGAAGGGTCCTACCAAGACAATGGGAAACAATGGAGCGGGATGTGACCGCATTTTCCTGGTGTAAAGCTGACAAGGATGACAGTGCTTTATTGCTTCCACACAATCTTTGAAGATCACGGGCTAGAAATAACCGGCACGTAGTATCTTCTAGGCTATTGCTAACCCAAATAAATGACCCCCACATGCTCCACTATGGAAATCATTCAGGACAATCTCCGCTTCCTCATGGGTAAGGCATCGACACAAAATGGAATCTACCCCTCTTCAATATAATGTATCTCCTATGATGAGGTAGTTCTTAGCATGAAGGCGTAATTTATATCATTCCTCTCGTGAGGAAGCTGTAAGATACTTCAAAGTCTGGAGATATATAAGAATATCCCCATACCAATGAACAGAGGTGGATATCAAGAAGATATGCTCATCTGGGAATGAGTAATCTTCAATGGATACATCTTCTTCAGTAGGAAATTATGCTATAAGCTTAGCAAAAAATAAGGACTTTTTAGACTTAGCGAACTAAAAATCCAAGTCAAACTCTTGGAGAATGACTATCCATTTGTTGAATTTTCCCCCAACAGTCCGTCAGGACAAAACATATTGAAACGGATTCACATCCAACACTACAGTTGTGGTCCTCAGTAAAATGTAGTGACGTAACCTCTGAATAGCATAGACAGCTGCTAAGGCTAATTTCTCAATGTGGGAGTACCTAAGTTCAGGTCCAGCTAAAGCACAACTAAGATAGTAAACGACATGCTCTACGAGCTTATCGTCCTCCTTGACTAGCACTACCCCAATGGTCGACTTGGACTCGGCCAGATATAATAAAAAATACCTAGAATAATCTGGCAGACACAGTAGGGGTGCTAACAACAAATATTTTTTCAATGCCTCGAAAGCGAGTTGTGCACTTTCATCCCATACAAATGGGGTGTCTTTTTTAAGAAGGTGCATGAAACCTTTGGTAATCTTGGCATAGTTAACAATAAAATGTCGAAGAAAATTAGGCTTCCCTTGCAGGCTTTGAAGTTTCCTGATAGAATGAGGAGGAGGCAGATTTACAATGGCCTCTAGTTTTAATGGATCCACCTGGATTCCTGTATTAGAGACAATGAACACGAGCAATCTTCCTAACTCGACATAGAATCCACACTTGTATGGATTCAAGCATATTTTATGATATCTGCATCTCTCAAATATCAATCGTAAGTGATCTGGATGTTGAATCCTTTTACAAGAATGTGCAGGCATATCATCAAGGTAAGGTTCGACAATGGCTTTAATATCATGGAAGGAAAAGTTTATAGCCCACTGAAAGGTTACCCCAGCATTTTTCAATCCAAAGGGAATTTTCTTGTACTTGAAGGTACTCGAACAAATGAAAGCAGTTTTATGTTGGTCTTCCGGTTTTATTTGAATTTGATTGTATCGGGAGAAACCATCCATAAATGGGAACACTTCACTTCCAGTCCAAGCATCTATAATCTGGTCTATAAATGGCATGGGATAGTTTTCCTTAGGACATGATTTATTCAAATATCTAAAGTCAGTATAGAGGCAGATAGTCCCTTGCTTCTTATCAATACGAATAGGGTTGGATACCCATTCTATCAAAGCTATGGGATAAATAAAACTAGCCTTCAACAGTTTTTCAACTTCAGCCTTCACAGTTGCCGCTTTGCATGGGTTAACAGGTCTTAAAATTTTTCAAACAGTTTTGGCATTAGGATATGTTCGGATTTCATGCGTAACAATCGATGGATCAATTCCTGGCATCTCCTCATATGACCAGGAAAAGACATCACAAAATTTCTTAAACAAGGCAGTATAGATAGCAATCTCTTCAGAAGAACAGTTTGGACCTATGTATATGTTTTCCATGACATCAGGATTTACAGAGATGTTAATAGGTATAGTGGTGGAAATATTTTTCATATTCCCCTCAGCAAACATTCATTCCCTGGGTAATGGATTAATGGGTGTATCAACATCTTCTGACGGTCTCAAACGAAAATCTTGATTTTCTATTCTGCTTAGTTCTGGAAGAAAATAGGATCGCTTGTGAAGATCCTCACAGATCTTACCACGTCCACTCATGGCTTCCAAGATGGCTTCATCAGAGGGTAAAACCATATCTAAATAGTCCATAGAGTGTGAAGAGTTTTCCGCCCATGCAGGAAAATAGACTTCTTCCAGGTCCTCCGAGACTGTGAGAGGATCCAGAATGGGGTCAGTAGTGGTTTGAGTGATAGCTTGGTAAGCTACTTCCACTATCGATAAGGGAACCTCCGGTTCATGGGGGGAAGGGAGAACCCAAGGATTAGTCCTATCAACAACCATGGATATGGACTTCCCCACACTAGCAGAACCAATATAGTTAACTAGGGCTGGAAGATCAAATGTGCCCATCAGTGATGTGTACATTCCAACCCCCAAGCTCTGTGCAACAGGTTTGACCTGATCAACCAATGGCACAGTAGACTCATTTGAGTCTAAACAACCTTTCCAAGTAAAATAAAGTTGTTCAATAGTAACCAACTTTCCCTCATGTGGAAAAACCACTACACGAAAGATGGCCAACGCAATAGCAGACATCGCAGAAGTCCAGTTTCCTCCCAGAAGCAGATTATAGTCCAAAGGTGCATCAAACACTTCTACCTCAACATACACTGCTTTCCCTTCTAACTTAATTTCAAAAACCGACAGGATACCATGCGAATGGAAAGACCTTCCATCGAAAGCAGTAAGTAGAGTGTTTTATGTGACTAGCTCTGAGGATCCGAGAGATTTCCAACAAGACAAGGACATAACGCATGTAGAAGCACCCTCATCAACAACTGTCGTTCCTATGGTCTTTCCACCATGGATGACATCTATTGACAAGGATACATGGTAAGTTAGGCGAATTTTAACATCAGAGAAATGAAATTTTGCCATGAGACTCGATGAGTCCATGCTACCTAAAGCTGCTAAGAGGGCATCCCGCTGGGCGGGACAACTTTGTAACACCTCTAGAGATGATATTACATATGGAGTTTGGGTTAGATCTTCAACCACGGAGTAGTTTGAAGCAGACCTAGCATTAGGGTTATGCAAGGTCTTCTTGAAGACACCCTTCGGTATCTTCGACATAGTTTCAGCAGGCTTCTCTATCATGAGAGGGTTAGAAGTTTCACCTATAGCTTTACCCTTCTCAGAAGTCTCTTTCTCAAAATTTTTATTCCTCATTTGTAACAAAGTCGAAGATCGAACCATGTTGATATAGTTTGGGTTAGGGGCATTTTGAGTTCTACCCTTAGGGAAAAGGATCCTTCTAGGCTTGTTCCATAAGGGGACCAAGGTGAGTAAGGTGATCCTCATGGAACAACTTACATGGGAACTTAACCTTATTCTTTTCTTTCTTTCCCCCATCAGCACTATTCATGGGTTTTTGCTTGTTTTGGTACCCTCTCCTTTCTTTCCTATCTTTTTATTCCCACCGGGCTACTGATTTCGCTTCTGAGAGGTCTATGCAAAAACATTTGCACTCTGGGGGGAGGGGGAAGCCTTTGCATCCTCCACCGTAGACTGCTTGACGGACAACTGATGAAGTTTCTTAGCCAAAGACTCTACTGTGGGAGAGTTTACGGACCCAACCACACTATCGGCATGGGGTCCAGGCTTAGGCTTCTCCGCATCGTGGGTAGGACTCGGTGCCTTAAAGATAATCTCATACAAGATCCCAGATTGTGAATAAATCAAATCCAATTGTTGGGCCCTAAGAATGGCTTCTTCTTCATTCATCACTCCTGAGGTGGATACGTCCTTAGATATGTAGGGCAACAGGGATTTAAGGAACCACTCTAATAGGAACTTAGGAGGGATGGTGGATTTTATAAGGCTCTTTCTCCTCCTCCACTCTTGGATATGATCCAAGATGTGGGTAGCCTTGTTCTACCTAAAGGTAGATAACAAGTTCGTTACAAAATCATATCAGACCAGAAGCTGAAAGTGGATCAGAAATGCACTAGCCAAGTCCCAGAAACTACTGAAAGCAGCAGAAGGTAACTCAATGTACCATTTTTCCATGGTATTTGTTAATATTCTTTGGAACAGCCTCAACCTGACTGAATCTCATTCAGTGAATTTGAAGAACACCATAAATGAAATGTGGTGGCATGAGCCCCAGGATCTTCACCAACTTTGCCCTCGAATTCAGGGATGTCCGATGGTAATTTGGTGGGAGCATGTGGCCACGAGGGGTCATGCCTGACTAGGTCATTCATCAACTTAGACAAATCTGGCAAGTTTAACATTGCCAGGAATGGAATATTGGGTCGAACTGGGGCACTAAAAGTGCCAATCTAGGGATTAGAGGGACCTGCCCCCGAATGCCCATAGGTAAAGGTGGGGCTGCCCCCTGCCACCGGTTCCGAAGTGGGAAGATTACTTTGAAATGGGTTCCATCCATAAGCCATAGGGTTGTGAGTGGGAGGTACAGTATAAGAAGTTCGGGTCGTCCCAATAGAAACTGGGGTCTGAAAAACAGGAGCCAGTATCCCTCTGCTAAATAACGAAAAGGGAGAGCTCGTAAATGGGTTCGAAATCGGAGTTTGAAAACTTTTCCCATAAGAGGTATTGTTTCCAAACTGCACTCCGACATAAGAAGGTGATGGGCCTAAGTATGGAGTGTATCGGGGAATGTGCTCCCCATTCCAAGGAAATACTTGGACGAAAGCTGAGGATCCTACCGGACCACTCTGCATAGTGTATGTGAAGGAGGAAGGAACAATAGGTATACTAGGAATCCCAGTAACCATATCACGAGAAGTACCTACTAAGTTTGAGTGAACCGAGGGTTGGACCACCCGGCTCGCTGGAGTCAAAGGCATAGAAGGTATACTAGATCTAGGGACACTTACCAGGGGAGGTAGTACCCCTTCAGCCGAAACGGCTGAGGTGAACACAAAAGAACTTTCTCCCGCAGAAGACATAATCCTACCCATAGGGAAACCTAAAATAGGTGAATCAAAAGGTCTAACTTGAATGATCACAAGATCATTTAAATCAGTCAAGGCTGTGTTACAATTCCTTGCAAACTCATCAGTCTGCAAGTCTTCTATCTCAACTATATCAAGATTAAGATGGTTAGCTATAAGTGATGGTGCACCTGGAACTTCACTTACTCCTATTGGTTGAAATGAACCATCCGTTTCCAATCTCTTCCTTTGGAGTGGAGCTGGAGGTTCGAATGTGACGAGAGGAGGAAGGTTTTGCAACCTTCTTGACCTTCTTATAGGTTGGTCCTCGACAATTGAAAATTTAACAAATCAAACCCTAAGGCCAACTAAACATAGACAAAACCACAGAGCACACACACTATAAAAATTCCTAGAGCCTCAAATAGTCAATCAAGGGTGAAAGATATGCTTTCCTGAAGAAATATGAAGAACGATTACTTGGTGTCCTTGAAGTGGTTCTTAGGCACAAGCGAAGGAATCACCCACTGCCCTCCCACACTTACAACAAGGGTTACCTTCCTTGACCATCCAAGGTGAACCATAAATAGCCTTCTGGTTTACCTAGGTATGAACCCTAAATGTCAAGAGACTAAAGGCTACCTTAGCTATACCAACAGTCTAGGGGGATAGTCGCAAGCTTGAATCATACGCATGGGTAGGGTATCTGTGCCCGAAACTCTATCTAGGATAGAATCCCCAGATGAATAAAAGCCCTAATTTACATTTCGACAAGGAATCAGAGGGTTATCTCCTTAGTCCAATGCCTCCACGCGGCCTCGTGCTTGAATCCCTTTTGAGAGGAGCTTCCCAGATACAATTGATAAATACAAGGATTTACCTAACGAATGGTCCACTATGTCTGAATTTTAAAACTTATGTGAAGTTTACACTTCCTATCCCACAAGTCTAGCCTAAGCTAGTAGGTGAAAGGCCCCTAAAAATAAAAATTACTAGTAAATTTTAATTATTGCGTTAATTTTAAAGGGCTATTTCTTACTCAGAAGGAAATGGAGTGATGAACTATGGTGTTTTTGAATCGATAAGAAATAAAAAAGTAAAGGTGTATTTTTTTTCAAAGCAAATTGCGACTACTGAAGCAAACTTCTTTTTCTTTTTGTAAATATAGATTTATGAACAAATGCAAATGATAAAGAGAAACTAAGACTATGTTTTTGTAGTTTTTGAGATTATATTTTAAAACTAAAATGAAAACTACTTATGTAAAAGAAAATGAAAAATCTTGAAAATGTTTTTATTTTCACTTTTTAAAATGCTCAAACACCACTATGCACCTAAAATGCACTAAAACTTGAGTATACTTTGATCAAATCAACTGTATAAAATAAGCAAACTGAAGTAAACAGGTCAATAAAACCAAGAGTCAACCAACAAGGGAAGACCGGGAACCCTAGCTTGTGTGGGTAGAATGACAAGAAATCACTACAAACTCACAAAGGTAAGTGACAAACCAACCACCATCAAAATATAGACTAGAAAAACATTTCCCAAAACCCTGATCACTGATTCAGGAAAAACACTTCAACCTATAACCCAAACAGGCCAACCTACTTCAAAATGCAAACAGAAGACAATCCAAACAAAATAAACCCAAGGGATTTACAAGAAAGCACAAAGTGTGTCCACCAAGGTCTTCAGACTGACTTCACAGTTTTCATAAAGAGGGCCAACTAACAAACAAGAATCACAAAAGGATAGGGACAAGCAAACCCTAGCCCAAAAATCCCTATTTCCGAGCTTGTACGTGACTGTGTATAAGGGAAACTCGCGTACTATACGTGACTGTCCAAGAGAGCAATCCACGTATGCAGGCCTCTGTACACGACTGTGTATGAGAGCAAGCCGCGTACAGGTACAAAATTTTTCTCAAAAAGAAGGAAAATCCACAAGGCCTTCAAACACTATGGAAAGCATGAACTAGGATAAAATACCACACACAAACTCAAGGCAAAGACTGGTCAAGGGTGACAGAAATAACCTATAGCAGTCTACGATCCCCAGTAGAGTCGCTAGTTCTATTGTACAGGAATAAACACCTTATAACTGAAGGTATGGGGTTACCAACATACTCTTAAAACTTGCAGGAAATCAACTTTAGAGTACATAAAGGAAACAAGAAGATAAGATAGACTCACCCAATTCATGACGGTTGATCCTAGCTTTGTCCTCTTCCACTATGCTTCTCCTCCAAATCTTTCAAGGATGTTTCTCCTTCACCTGTAAAGAGCAAATCCTCCAAGTGCAGGCTTATACATGTATATAGGGTAGGTTAGATAAACAATATATAGAGTTCTTAATCATAAATATTCATCAAACCATGATAAATGAAAGACATTCAAACACATTTGGAAGAAGGATTCTCTTTATTAACAATAGTGAATGAGTTAAGATCACAACCCAACGCTTGAGATAAGGACTCCTCTGCAACCAAAGGATTCTGAGTTTCGCTGCTCCAAAGACTTCTAAATAGACACCTCCAGCATAACTTTTCTCTTCAGGTATGATTTATTAATACCCTCCCCAAGGCCTTTATTTATACTTAGTGAAATAAGGTAGTTTCGAGGGTTGAGGAGGTTGAGACAGTTAAGATGGTTATAGTTAAGGGCTTGACAAATCTCAAATAATTGTGATTTATTATTTTTAATGTCAAAGGAAAGCATACGTGGGTATTGATACTGGCAACCCACGTATGACATGTGAGTTGCTCTAAGGGAATCCGGCGTACAGATCTGTACGCGGGTTGCAATTAAAAATACTCGCGTACACCACACGACATGCTATAGGAAAAGTCGCGTATGTACGTGGGTTGCGTATAGGAAAATGCACGTACAACATTTGACATATTCAAAGGTAAAAATGGCAAGCTGGATGGATAATCAATGTATTTCATAACATGCCCATCTATAGTGTTTTAGGAAACCTTCAATCCATAAATGTCCTTTTGTGTGCCAACATAGGAAATGTCAGCACTAAGACAGAGAGGTTCCATTTGGGTGGATAACACCCACCGATCCAACAACTACCCGAGATGCCATCCCAATAGAGAAATCCCCATCGATAACACCTATGAAGCAGGTGCAGTTTCACCCGAGATATCTCATAGATGGGTAACTGCCAAAACAATGTTTCTGTGATTGTCGAAGGATTACAGTCCCCTGGCTTGTATCCAAGGAGCTCAATGAAGGCAGCAGGATGGCTCGATAGAGGAGTTAGTTCTATATGGCATAGCACAAATACATGTCATCACGCGCAACTCGACCTTCCTTTCCACATCACAACTGGAGCAAATTGGGCGGTGCAGTTGATTCACATCAATCAACTCTACGACTTGAATCGGGATTCAAGATAGAAATCATATAGACATATATATATGGTTCATTTTGACAATGCGTTATAGTCATTCATCTATCAATTGTAGAATAATAGCAAAGACTCCAACAACATTCGACATTATACTGGAAGAAATAGGAAGAAATCACATAAACATTCACCACATCAACCATTCATGTAAACACAAGAAATAACATGGAAACCCATCTAGGAAAAACCACCAAGGTGCTCTTCATCTGGCATGAGAAAGGATATAGCACCTTGTAGTCTACAGGATGCATACTGATCTTGAGATATGTCCTTAACCTCAGACTTATGGTTCTCATGCTCTTTGGTTCACTCTTCTACTCTACTCCTACTCCTAGCGGTCTGTTCACACAACATCTAGATATCCAGCTCAACAACCCCTTTATCACTACTATACTCTTCCAGAGTCTCCTCCTCTCTGATCACTATGACATTACAACAAAAATGGCATCCCTTCACATGGATTACCAGTGAATAATAAAGTACTACTACCTAATCGACCTAAACTAGAATATATTAAAAGCTACTAAAATTGAACAATGTCTAACAAGGATCACAAAAACTACATAGACCAACATTCTAACTATTGCATCCCTCCTATTTATACTATTTTACATGACCACGCAGGGCCAACTGCATATTGGGAGTTTGTTAGCTGTCACCATCAGCCAGTCCTCTGGTTACAGCTGTGGTTGTCATGACTTGACACGAGGCACTATCGACCTAACTTACAAATATATTCTCATATGTGCATAGCTCCACGCTTACATCGTCGTAAATGGCCATGATCTGGATTCTGCATCTATTGCTTTTTGGCCATTATCCCTGCATGCTTCTGCACTTGCCTTTCTTTGCCGCACACCTATCTGTTCTGCCTTTGTGGGCCCTTTACGTCCTTCACAATCTTCCTTTGCTTCTATCGTGTGCATGGTCCATTTTCCTTGATTGCATGCATGAGTT
Source organism: Pseudotsuga menziesii (assembly GCA_001517045.1). Taxonomy (NCBI): domain Eukaryota; kingdom Viridiplantae; phylum Streptophyta; class Pinopsida; order Pinales; family Pinaceae; genus Pseudotsuga; species Pseudotsuga menziesii. The sequence goes on from LPNX010972052.1 coordinate 11,560, forward strand.
TCTTCCCTTGCCCCTTTCCCAGGCCAACATGTGTCTCTAATCCAGAGAATAAGGATTTCCAAAAATTCCTGGTAAAATTTTCATCTCAATCCAAGATTATTGCCTTGGGTATCCCGGGCAATCTAAATATCTCCTTTAAGAAGATGTCGATAATGTCTACTACCTTGTAGGTCAACTTCAATGGAATGAAGTGTGATGCTTTTGACATTTTTTCAAATACTACAAATATAGAATCATTTTTATTCTTACTCTTAGATAGACCCATGATAAAATCCATACTAATGACCTCCCACTTTCGTTTCAGAATGGATAATGGTTGCAGAAACCCCGAAGGATGATGGTGCTCAGCTTTGACCAACTGACATTATTGACATTTTGTGATAAAAAATTCTATGTTGGCCTTTAACTTAGGCCAAAAAAAGTGTTTCCTTATTGTGTATGGAAGATGCACAATTTTCTCCTTCTTAAGAAAAACTCCGAGTATTGGTGCAAGTGATCATGAAAGAATTCACTAGAATAATTTGACAAGTGAGGGTGAATCGATCACTTCCAAAATATGAAGTCTTCCAAAACATCCAAAATATCAGTTCTCTACACACCAATGGCAATATTGGAGAGAGAGAAATTTAATTTCTCTTCATCTCCTTCAGTAGTATCTAGCAAACTTTGCATAGAATTTAGGATAGAAGAATCACTTTAGAATGACTGAGTGGGATGGAAGGAAATTTTTTCTTCAACAATGGAGGTTTGAATTTATTCTTCTGGATCAAGTATATGAGAATATGTGATAACATATATCTCATGAAATTCTGGAGCAAGAGAAGAAGTACTCATAGTCACTGCAAGGAGACTTTCATCAATTCAAATTGATTGGGTTGAAGATTCCTCTTCTTCTTCATTTTGAACAACTTCATATTCAGCAGAAGTAATGAAGGCTAAAGGATATTTCAAGGACATGTCATATGCACCCTCCCAATGCTGTGTGATAATATATTCAGTCTACTAGCCAAATTCTTTGTCCAATCTGGACCATATTTCACTTGGGAATTCAACAACATCAATGAGATAACACATCCTTAGAGGAATGCCTAGACACATGGATCCATATGATATTTCATAGTGACTGAACCAAATAGACTTCTCATCATTATAATCTGGCATTGACATAACTCCAATAGACACATCAAAGAGCTCATGGCTCTTGAGATATGAAACCATCTTCAGTTTCCACTTAGAATAACTCAATGGTGATAGAGGAGGAACTGATATCAAATGCATATTGAAGTTGTACAATAGAGGTTTCTGAAATTTTATTCTTCAAATTTAGGAACAACTTTGAATCCAAGAAGTTTTACATGTAAATCAAATCATGTATGTAAGCTTAGATAAACACTCAAAATCATGATTGATGTCTTTTTGGCAATTCAATCACAACTTCTTCTACAGTCAACATAATAAAATTACGTCGAACACCCAGTTGATATATCAAAGAGATATTTAAAATAATGTAAGTAAATTAACATATATCATCACATGAAGTGACAAATATACAGCCATAACTATTGCAAACCTCTGATATTCAACTAAACATATCTCTCAAATGAGAGACTCAAATTGAATTCTATGGAAAAACCCATTTCAGAAAATGGAAACACCTTTCAAAAAAGATATGGTAGGAACTATAAGATGATATGTATATGTAATATCCATGATATAGTGTACATATGACAATATTATCTTTCTGCAAATTTAATTAAAATTATGAATTAAAACTTGCACTCACTCAATCAATTTTTAGTGACTATGAATATAAGGGTATTTTGCTGGGAAATTTATAAACAGGGAAGAGGGAAGAGGGAAGAAAAGAAGGAAAATTTAGGACATATAAATCATCTTTCATAACATATTTATATTTGGTACAATTTAGGTTTTAGAATCAGCTATGATGAGACTTACTCCCATGCTTATGGGTCATCCAACCGTGAAACTAGGAAGATTCTTTCACATCCAACAACAAGTGGGGAAACTGATTTGGATTGATAATAAGGTTATAATACATGTATATAAAGGTGTATTGAGGTTTTAAACATTTCTGAATAGTCACAAGGAATATTAAGGGTTATACTATGAAAAATATTTACAAATATTGTGCAACTAGTCAAGATTCAATGCTTTCCAAATGCCATAAGAGAGGCACTAAAATTTGGTTTTAAACATGGGATGTCACCATTATGGTTTTAAATAATGTTTGTAATATAAATTACAACAAATGGAATTTTTTAGGTACATAAAATACTTTGAATTGGAAAAATAGTCATTTTAGTAATGAAATGTAGGTAGGGTGTAAAGGATTGATACTAAACTTAGTCAAAACATATTAGAATGTTATGAAAACTGTAGAGAATATAAATAATAACATATCAGGAACATGAGAGTTGAAATAATTCTCAAAATATTTACATAGGTAACCTCTCATATCACAACTCCAAAATTATGAATTAATAGCTAGGAAACCCAAGAAAATCAATCCCTGAACCTCACATACTTTGGGAGTGGCCTGAAGGTATTCTGAACCTGATATTGAATAGTGCTTTAGACATTAGTATATATATAATATCATATTTATGTCTAAATATTTATTACATAGCTCCAAAATTTCTAGAAAATCATAAAATAGAGAGAAGAAGAGAAGTAGAAGGTATGCCACTGATAGGAGGACTCAAAATATATCCAATATGATTTGATAATGGATTGAAAGAGAAATAAACACCAGGAAAAAAAATCCTTCAATGGTTTCCTTGACTAGAGATACCAAAACAATAGAATAATTTTCTAAGGGGCACACCACCCAAATCTCCAATTGAGGCACACCAATCAACTCTTGAGATGAACTCTCAAACTCTAAAAACCAAATCATTAATGAGATAAACGGAGTAAAGGATCTTGAATTATCATTAAATAAAATCGTGGTGACTTGTTGGGAAAGTCATTCACATGTTGAGAAAGTTCCCCTTGCTAAAACCCTAAACAAAACCAATTGGTGTACCCTCCTCGAGTAATTGGCAAGTAGGGACCTTGTGAGTTGTTTTCATGTCCATTCCATTCATCTAACTTGGAAACTGCACCCTTCTTAGGCCCATAGTTGTTTCTTTTTCCTATGAAAATGTTTCCTGTCTTTCCTACTTTTGTGCTGAGCCTCGAAAAGGAAACTATGCCCTCCTTTGGTCTATTGTTTCTTGCTTTTCCTTATGACATATTTTATGAATTTATTTCTTTTAAGACTAAGCCTCCAAAAGAAATTTTCTCCCGTTAGTCAATTGTTGCCTCATTTTCTTATGACAACTTTTCTTTTTCTTTTGGAACTTTTCTTCTTCCTCTGACTCCTTGCTTTTGTCAGTTCCTTGTAAGTTTCTAAATCTCCTCCTTGGTAATTTGGATTGCCAAAGTGCGCCCTCCTAACATGGCCCTTATTTCCACATAATTAAATTAAATATTTTTTTAATAAGGGTAATAAATCAAACTTAGTATAAGCCTCAATAAAAATTGTTTAGAAAAATTCCTTAGGGTAATTAATTAATGTCTCTTAGTCCCCCTAGGTGTTTGACATGTTCCACACTTTTGTTGATCAATTAGGTGGGGATATGAAAATCCTCCCCCCCCGAAGTCTGCTTGTCATCAAGAAAAAGAAAACCAAGATGGTGCAATATGTTCTCATCCTCCCATGTGGAATCTTCACTGGTTTACCCCTTCCATGGTATCAGATACTCTTTGATGGTTCTGTTCCTCAGTTTCCTTTCTCTGATCGACAACAATTTCTCAGGTACTAAGACCATGAGGCCTTTATCAGCCTAGGGAAGCAGTTCATGTGATGTCATTACTTGCTAGCCAAATTCCTTCATCAAACATGATACATGGAAAACATCATGGATTTTACTTCCTGGTGGAAGTTCCAACTCATAGGCCACTTCACCAATATTTATTAGAATCCTGTAAGGCCCATAGAGTCTTCGATGAAGTTTTTCAGTGCCCTTCTTCTTGAAAAATGACTGACTATAAGGTTGCATCCTTAGGTATACAAAGTCTTCTTCCTAGAATACTCTGTCAATTTGGTTCTTGTCTACATACATTTTATGTTGGTTCTATGCCATATGCAAGTTCTATTTTAACACCCTTATAATATATTGGTTTTACGGTAACCAATCCTTATCCTTTTAGGTGCTACAGTATCCAAACATTAAATCTACAAAATGAGGAGCCTCATAACCATATAAATCCATAAATGGGGTTATTCTGATAGAAATATGAAAGGTAGTATTATAGAAGAACTCACCCTGGTGGAGCCAGGTTTCCCAAACTCCTTATTGTCCCATAACATAATTATAGAGGCTCCCTTCAATTCATTGATGCACCCTTTCAGTTTGTCCATCTATCTGGGGGTGATAACTTGTACTCATTTTTAGGTTTGTCCCAACTAGACCAAATATTTCTTTCCAAAAGGAACTAGTGAATTTGTTATCCCTGCCATTGATTATAGTTCTGGGAAATCCATGTAGCCTAAAAATATCCTTGAAAAAAGGGTAGCAACCTCACTAGATGAAATAGTGGATGTGAGTACAAAAAAGTGTGCAAGTTTTGTCAATATGTTAACCACGACATAAATGTTGACTTTTCCTGGAGCCTTTAGCAGCCTAGTGATGAAGTCCATGGAGACCCTCTCCCATTTCTTTTCAGGAATAGGAAGAGGTTGTAGGAGTCCAATAGGGTGTGTGTGTTCCAATTTATTCTGTTGGCATGCAGAACATTCCCTCACATACATGAGAAAATAATATTTGAGACCCTTCCATATGAATCTCTCTCTTACCGTCTAGTAAGTCTTCAGAAAAACAAGGTGGCTAGCCACTGGTGCATCATGTGTAGCTTGCATAATTTTCTTCTTTGGTGAAGATCCAAGAACTAAGAAGCTTCTATTTTTGTATTAGATGAGGTCATCATGGGCCTTTTATTCTTCATTATCTCTTACCCCATCTAAAACTTCAAAACCAAACTGATTCTTTGAATATTTTGTAGGATGTGTGCAAGAAGTTGAGGGACCTTTTAGATGCAATGGTAGAATGAAGTCAATCACTCTTGATCCATAAAATAGAAATCATCCCAAGAAATCCCGACCCTGCCAAGCCTAATCCCAAGGCTGCCAACATGCATGCCAATTAGGATAGTACACAAAAACGCGCTCCCGTTTTGCTTCAATAAAATGCGCTCCTGTTTTGCTTCATTAAAACGCGCTCCTGTTTTGCTTCAATAAAACGCGCTCCCATTTTGCTTCAATAAAGCGCGCTCCTATTTTGCTTTAATAAAACATGAAAAATGGGGGGGGTCCTTAGTTGTAAGGGGAGACATAGGTATGTGTGTGTGTGTGAGAGAGAGAGAGAGAGACAAAGATAGAGTGGAGGGGGGGGGG
>LPNX010972058.1:0-14874 GCA_001517045.1 Pseudotsuga menziesii
TTAAGAAAAATGGATGAATATATCATATATTCATAAGTAAAAATGTGTAAATAAAAGATATTTGTAACATTAAGAAAAATTGGATAAATATAACATATATTGAAAATTATGTAAAGACGTGCATATTAAGTGAAAAGACATATATTGTCTTTTTCAAAATATATGAAGGGACAATAATATATTTTATTGAAAAAGTGTGAAAAGGCATTAGTACGTTACTCTAGGTGTAAAAGTACTTGTAGACTACCATGGTTGACCATAGATTTTGATCAACATTTTCGAATATGGCAAATAAGCAACTTTAACTTAGGTAATGCCAACTCAACTAATATAGATGATGTCATTCTTTAGATTGTGATTGGTTCTTAAAAAGTTGATTTTAATAGTGCTTTTTTGTTTGGACGCCCATTTTGTACCTCAAAATTCCCCTAAAGGCTTCACTGTCAAGAATTTTAAGAGAACCGACCCTCTCAAGGTAGTCAAAAAGCACTACGACTCATGCAAACTCGGATACCCTTACACCCATGAAGTCTTCTCAAAATAAGAGGTATACATGAGAGTTTTTTCATTGGAGGAGATATATAATGTCCCTTTTTTGGAATTTTGGAGAAATTTATAAATTGGGCGAAATTCGAGTTTAACTAGTCATGACACTAGAGGGTTCCAAATTTCACCAAATGATCCCGAATTTGAAATAAAATGGTATGGTGAGACTTAAAAACATACCAAGGTGGTTTATGGACACTTTTTATCTAACTTTAGACTTCTGCAATCTTGTTTGGGGTTGATGACAAAAAGGCCAAAATCACTAGGAAATTGTGATGAAATCCCCCATAGGGTGTAGGCGCCTTCCCAACTCATGTACGAACCTCCAAAATTTGTAAGAAGAGTATGTGGACTGTTGCTAGGGTTTTACCCCTAGCTTGTGCGAATGAGCACCTACTAAGGAAAATGGATTCCTTAGTAGCAGTTCAATTATATGTGAATTAAAAGCTATGACTGAAATAAAAACTAAATCTAAACATGTTCATGAAGCAAAACGGTAAAAAGTAAAGAATGATTTTTTATTAATCTGACCTCCAATGTGGAGGTTGGTGAAGCCCTTTGCGCTGGTCCGAGTAGGTGGCTCCGAGCTTCCAGCTGCTCCTTCTCTTTCTCCGATGGTGGAAATGGGCCAAAAGGGGCTCTCAATGGTGAAAGTAGCTCAATGGTGAGCTAGGGTTTCAAGAGCAATTTTGGCAAAGGCAGGATACTTGTGATTGTGGATATGAAATAAGGGGTCTCCATCACTTATTTATAGTTGGAAACCATGCGGTTTTAGGGTTAGGGTTTCAGTTGTTTAGGGTTTTTTCCTCATTTTCCTCATTGTTTTATATTTTTTCTTCCTTTTTGGAGATTTTTGCTTTTTTGGAGGAATTTTGGATATTTTTAGAGGAAAAGAGGGTTTTATGGCCTTTTGGAGGCATTTTAAGCCTTTTGGAGGATTTTTAGATGGTTTTATGGGTTTTTTATGGAAATATGGTGGGAAAATGGACAAATGAGCCATGTAATGGGGTAGATGAGGTAGTGAACCCTTTTTGGGTGTTAACAGATTGCCCCCTGATGTGCGAGGGAAAGAGCTCATCGTATGGCCAATGGACATCATAAGTCATATTCGTTTTTTCTGGGGTATGGAGAAAAGAAGGAATCAACTGAAGCCCGGAACAACGATCTCGAACCAATTGCAAGGACTGAAAAGTACATAACCTCAATAATGGATGAGGAATCATCTGATAACGAGGCGGGCATACCCATGCTCATATCAAGATACATAAAAATAACTGTGAGGCTCGAAAAGAGGGACCTGTAGGATACATAGAAATCCACTGTGTATATCATAAGGGTCCAGAAGGGACACAAATCTGGAACATACAGCTGGGATGACCATGTCTGAGCTGAACAACTGATGCATTGGAATGACAGCAGTGCTACTGAATGTGGTTCCAAAGGAACTAATGAGCTGCTGGATCAAAATGGCAACAGTCATACTTGCAATGGGACACTGATCTGGAACTGAACTGGGTACTCAAGGAAGCATGGAACTGGATGGCTTCCGAATACAATCGCCAATGCAGCCCGGACATCCACGGGGACATATAACGGAGCATTCTGAAGTGACTCACCAATGTGCTAGAGTTGGGGGAAATCCGGGGTCTTCGACACATACTGGAAATGATATACATCCTGCGCGATCCTCAACGATGCGATTAAGGTGCTGAAGTCAAGCATGTGAGAAACAACTATTCGGAGAGGCAATGATGACTCCTCCCAAAATGGTCCGTAGGCACTCACCACAGATGGTGATGGGTCCAAGGTGCAGGGGCCTCTGGGTCTATCCTCTGGAATAGAGGGGCTGTCGTCGACAGAGGGAGACCTACAACTATCAACGCAATAATGTTTCCTTGACAGGAGCGCGAGGTGAAAAACCAAACTGTGATAGTACTGATGGCATGAGTGATAAACTGGGGGGAATAACTGGGCAAGTAGAGTGGGTGGACTCAAACTTCCTTTGTTCAGAGTATGATGGCGGGGATGATCGGGCAGCATATGAGACTGACTGGTGGTAAAGGGATCATAGCGGTATAGGATCTGAGGGCGAATGTGCTGAGGGAGACTCAAGCTGTGGTACAATGGTAGGAGATTTGCAGAATACTCTGAACAAAGGCGACCTGGTTGGGGGTGCTGCCGAGAGGATCGATCATAGCGCCAAGAGGCGCGAGGGGACTTCTTCATGGGTTAGGGAACTAGAAGAAGTGTGGATAAAAAATGGTATTGTCATGTGGATTTTACGAGCCCAAGACAGTTCATGCTCGTGGTTGCTTTCAATTTTAAGGAGTCTGAAAGCAAATAAGAAGACTCTGAAGTAATAGAATGGTACTGTCGTGTGGATTTTACGAGCCCAGGACAATGCATGCTCGTGGTTTCCTTGTTTCTTGTTGACAGGAACAGGGTTTGAAACCCAGGTGGTATAGGCAATAGGATAAATGAATCCTGTCGTGCGAAGTTTCTCAATCTCTGTTTTGACAGTTGGGAGTTTTGAGGGATGAATGGGACGTTGTTTCTGACGAACGGGGGGTACATCAGGCCATGTGTCAATGTGGTGCTCTATAATGGCAAGGTCAAGACCAGGCATTTCGGTATAGGACCAGGCAAAGACATCACATAATTCTTTGAAGAGTGTTTTGTATTCCTCGATCTCCTGCTCAGTGTAAGATGCTCCTAAAGCAATGAGTTCGGGGGTGCCTCCGGGGGCAGCGATATCAATTTGGATGACAGGTGAGATGTTGGCCATGTTACCCTCTTCGAAGGCGTCAGGAGCAGGAATAGGGTCCTTGAACCAGTCGACTTTGGGGGGCAGGAAGTCTTTGGATTCAATTAGAAATTGAGGAGCAGTGTTAGAGGAAGGTTCATCTGGGAGGAAGTAGGAACGGTGGTGCATGTCATCCCAAGGATAATCTAGGGCAGTGAGAGCCTCGAGGATCTCCTCATCAATACGAAATGTCTGTGTCGTCAAGTCGGTTGACGAGGGAGTAGGGACGGAAGAGATCATATATATGGTATTAACCTCTTCGGAAGAGGAATATACCGGGGAATGTATTTCCTCAATGGTGAGGGGTACCATCTCAAGATCCAGATTGTTCATCTCAAAGAGAGTGGTATTGACCTCTCCGGAAGGGGAAGACACCGGGAAATGGATTTCCTTAATGGTGAGGGGTGCCGTCTCAAGATCCAAGTTGTTCATCTCAAAGAGAGCTACTCTGTACTCGGGGAGATCAGGACAGTGATGGGAGTAATGCCCGTAAACATCGCATAGGGCACAGGAGTGGTTAGTGCGCAGGGATTTGTCGCGAGGCTTAGGGGTTGAATCTAGATGGACAACCGGGATAGTGGGGTCGTCGTCAAGCATTTGCATGTATTCCTGTAATGCCGGTAACTGAGGACATAGGTGATTCGCATGGCCCAACTCGTTGCACAGCGCGCATTTGGAAGGAGCACGAAACACAGGGGGGTTTTTGAATGTCTTGGGAGGTGGGACAGCAGTGTAAGGTTGGGGGCCTCTACCCCCAGTGGGTTTGGTAAGAGGAGGGGGGGGTTCGTGGAGGACGACGGGGTAGCGATACCAGGAGGTGGTTGACTAGTAGTGACAATTGGTTGCACCGGTTGCAGGACGACATTTCGTGTCGGCAGGGGAACGGGAGGCGAAAGATACCAAACGGGTAATCCTAATGTTAAACCCGGGAGGCTAAGGGTAGCCATGACTGGGGCGCTAACCACTCCTGAGGGAGGAAAGAGGAAAGGAATGGTATGGATGGGTGTAGCACCAATGTGACTAGGTACCAAAGGGGGTTTAGGCGAACAAATGCGTTTGATTATTAGGAGTTCGCGTGTTATGGGACAGGGTACATAGGTTGGACACTTCAGTGGCAGGTGACGGGGGTGGAATAGACGGGAAGGTCGAGGTCATTGGTGCGTCTGAGTAAACTCCGGGCCCCGTAGAAGAAACGAATGAGGTGGTGGCACCCGAAACAGGTTGTTCAACCATGGGGAGAACATTTTCGGGTGCTGCGGGGGAATTGGGATCATGGTAAGTGAATTGGTCAACCTTGACCACTCGTCCCTCATGGGGGAACATCATGGTACGAAAAACAGTAGAAGCAACTGCCCGCATGGCATACATGTAGCTGCGGCCAAGTAAAAGGTTGTAATCCAGTTGTGCATTGATAACCTCGATGTTTATGAGGACGATTTTGCCATCCAACTGGATGGGGACGTTAGTTAATAGGCCTTGTGGTTGAGCTGAATGGCCGTTGTAGGATCGCAACGCAGTAGAGGATTGCTGGAGAGGGGGTGATCCCATTTTCTGCCAGATGGAGGTGGGCATGACACATGTAGAGGCGCCTTCATCAATAATGAATCGATGTATGACAAAATTCCGAATGGAAACAGACACTTAAAATGCCAAAGTGGAAGGCAGGCGGGGTTCAGATTGGTCCAAATCAAATGCCATTAATTGCGAATCATTTGGATCGATAGCCCCAATGGCTGAGAGTAAAGTCTTGCGTTACGAAGGGCAGTTTTTTAAGACTTCTAACGCAGACATGGCTGCGGGGGATTGGGCTAAGTCATCGACAATGTTGTAGTTTGACACAACCCGCACATTGGGGTTGTTGTTGATACGGCGAATTGGGAAACGAGGTGCTCTGGGGGCGCCATCTAGTGGAGGTGGAGGTATACGTAATTCTTGATCAGCGGGATGAGCGTTAGTGGGTTGATCGGCGGGAGGGGCTTCAGGGGTGGAGCCATATTGGTTCTGCCGGGTCTGGAGGTTGAACTCATCGGAGGACATCATCAACAAATGGTGGGTACCTGAGTCAAACATGGGTTGATCAGGAGTAGCGTAAGTGATTTGTTGTTGGATGGGCGTGTTAGCTTGAGGGGGAGCCAATGGTTCAGTGTTCACTATGCCTTGGTTTGGTAAGGGGTTTTGCAGCACCAAAGGTGGCTGCTGGGGTTGTGGGGGGTTGGGTGGTGCTTGAGGAGCCGCCTGCCCTTGGCATTGTGCATCAGCAGCCAAAAGTTGCCAGACTCGCTCCATATGTGGACAAAAATGTGTGTAGTGGCCATAGACCCCGCAAACAGAACAAGGATAGTTTGTGCGCAAATTGGGGTTTTTAGCCTGCTTGGGCGGGTGATCAGGGTTTTGGTTAGCAGGGGGCGCATTATTATTAGCGGGGGGATTAGGGTGTTGACCAGCTTGCTCGGTTGGTTGGTTGTTCCCACGATTGCGACCTCTGCCGCGGTTTTGTTGGCCCTGGTTGCGTTGGTGGTTCTGATTTTGCGGCGGGTTTTGTTGAGCGTAAAATTGCCCTTGGACAGCAGGTGGATTCTGAGGTTGCACAGGGGCTGGGGCAGGTTGCAGTGGATGATATGTAGGTGGAGGTTGCGCAGGTGCAGCAACCTGAGGGGGTTACTGATAGTGCTATGGAGCGGGTTGTGGGTTTGCCGCATGGGATGCCTGTGGTGGGTAATAATGAGGTTGGGCTTGTGACAGCGGCGGAGCTGGTGCAGCCTGTTGGTGATAGTAGGGCTGAGGTGCGACCGGGGGGGTGTAAGCGGGAGTCATATGGCTGAAACACTGAGGTGGACATGAGGGTCCATGGGAATGGTGGTGAGGTGTCATGGGAGCATACGGGTTGGTTGCTCCAGGCTGGGAGGTAGCCCGCAAAAGGTCAGGGCCAGGGGTATGACGTGCTATGGAAAATGGTTGAGGCTGCGAAGAGATATGACCAGTGATGCCATCGACAGTGTGGGATGCCCCCGGCACATCGTGCTGGGAGGAATTGTCGCGAGGGGCATCAGGTATAATGGTATAGAGATAACATGACTGGGCGTAAATGAGATCGAATTGCTGGGCCTTAAGGATGGCCTCTTCTTCAGACTGGGGTCGTTCGGATGCTACATCCTTAGCAATGATAGGAAGGAGGGATTTGAGAAACTAGTCTAGGAATATCCAGTCGTCTAACTTGATCTTGCATAAACTACGGCATCGACGCCACTCATGAATGTGGTCCGTGATGCGGGTAGCCGTGTTTTGTCTGCATGATAGTAGGGTCTCAACACCTGCGTCATAGCGGACAGGTAACTGGAAGAATTGCAAGAAGGTCGAGGCAAGGGAAGTAAAGGTGGCATGGGTTCCATGGGGTTGTTCGATATACCACTTGGCAGCAGAGCCAGTGAAAGTGCGCTGTAATAAACGGAGGCGAATAGAGTCATCTACTATGGAGTTGGAGGAACACCATAGATGAAAAGACATGATATGGTTTTGTGGGTCCTCACCTACCTTGCCCTCGAATTTAGGGATGTCAGAGGGGAGCTTGGTGGGCATGTGAGGCCACGCAGTGTCGTGTCGGATGGGGTCGTTGGTTAATCTAGCTAGGTCAGGCAGGTTGAGGCTAGCCATGAAGGGCAAACTGGATGAAGGATGTGACACAGTAGTGGGTTGGATTAAGTTGGGGCTGGTGCCCCCAAGTGGAGGGGTGATGTGAGGGAGGTTTCCCCCAAGTGGGGGAACTAAGGTAGTATAGAACATACCTGCACCACCGTGGGTTGTATGAGTCATTGATGGAGTAGGAATAGGTATTCCTGCTACGGGGATAGGTACCGTGAGGGGAATGGTAAATGGGGGCCCCATGGAGGGCATACCCATAGCAGGTGTGGTAACTGGTGTAGTGGTGGATGTGCCACCAATGGTCCCTACCAATATGGGAGTGGGAGTCACGCCAGCCATGGGGCTAGTAGGGGTAGTGTAAAGGGGGTTCTCAGACTCTGGCTCAGAATCAGAGGTAAAATAAGGGGCGTCAATATCAGGTGACGGAGTCCTATGCCGCTGATGAGTGGAGTCAAGTGATAAGGCTCGAGATCTATGATGAGTGGTATCAAGTGATGATGATCTGTGTCGATGACGGGTGGTGTCAAGTGAACCGTGTTGTGGGGGTTCGCCTCTGAGGCGCCGAGAATGTCTCGGGGACTCAATGGTGACAAATGGTGTCAAATCGCTGTGGGTAAGGTAGGTACAAAACAGCTCAAAAAACCCTAATGCAACCGAGTGTGCAGAAGGGGAGTTCAAAAAATAGGGCGCTCAGGCCAACAACCGACTCAAAACACCTACTATAACTGCGTGCTACAATAGGCGGAGTGTCAACAGAAATGGTCAGAATACCAAAAAGAAACAAGTTGCTTATTAATAAAAAACGGTGAACTCACTAGACCAAAAGGAGGTAAGGGAGCATGCAAACACCTAACTAAAAGTATTATGACTCAACTAGACATATCCTCTGCAAAGTGATGAAATCCAAGTCAGACAATATGAATAGGAAAGCCAAGTGGCTAAGGTATCCCCCTACCGGGAGGGACACCAGGTAGTCAAATCCTAGAAGAATGGCAACTAAGATACCCCGTTCATGACACGTCCAGAAAGGTAAATCTACCGCTGGGTCCTTTAATCGCAATATCCCTATACAGGGATATCCTGAGAACTGCGAAAGGTAGCCCTTCAGTTACTGATTGGAGTTCGGTATTCCACTCAGACCTCCGGAACCAATCTCACGACTTCAACCCTCCTAAGGGAGAGGCCCTCTGATAAACCGGTTGTGACCGTGTCAAAAAATACTAGGGGATTTTGGTTCCCTAATGGACAACAACTATGTCTCAAGTGTAAGTAACCGAGGGGTGTTTTTGGAAGCCTATCCCCCCGATCCTACCTAACTACAAAAATTCTTTTGTGTTCCCCAAGTGGGGTTAGAATGTTGGTTGAGTTAAGTAGTTTTTAAGTCGCACTTGAATTAGGTGACAGATTGTGTGCTTGTGAGGTTATGAAACCAGAAGAGAAGTGCCAGGGCAACTTCCTAAATAACAATAATACTGAATGAAAAATTTTTACCATGCAAAACTTTTTTGAATAAACAATGCTAAATTTTTTTTTTTTAAATTCTGTAAAGGGGGACAAAAATGCTGCTGCAGAAAAGGCTGTAGGGTTGCAGGTAGAATAGATGGCTGTGCAGGTGCAGGAAATATGGCAGCAAAGGGGTTGGGTTCAAAAGCAGGAACAAGTGCAAAAGTGAGATCGCGGGTCTGTGGCTGGATCGGGCGGTCGAACCGCGGGTTTGAAGGAAACAGGCGCGAACAGGTCGCGGGTTTCTGGAGAAAACAGGCAGGTGGAACGTGGGTTGGAAGGAAACAGGCGCAGACAGGTCGCGGGTTTCTAGCAGACAGCGGCAGTCGGAGCGCAACCAACAGGAAAAAGGATGCGGTCGACCCGCAGGAAACGGGATGACAGACGCGGTCGGGTCGCAGCTAAGAGCTGGAAAGGCACGGTCGAAATGCGGGTAACCGGCCAACAGGCGCGTTCGGATCGCAGCTAATAGGAAAAAAGACGCGGTCGAGCCGCAGGAAAAGGGAAAATAAACGCGGTCGGGTCGCAACTGCGAAGGGAATAAGTGCGGTTGACGTCGGCCGAAAATGATAGCCGAAAGTACAATACGGGAAATAAAATAAAATAAAACCAGCGGAGTCGCCAAAACTGTTGCTAGGGTTTTACCCCTAGCTTGTGTGAATGAGCACCTACTAAGGAAAATGGATTCCTTAGTAGCAGTTCAATTATATGTGAATTAAAAGCTATGACTGAAATAAAAATTAAATCTAAACATGTTCATGAAGCAAAACGGTAAAAAGTAAAGAATGATTTTTTATTAATCTGACCTCCAATGTGGAGGTTGGTGAAGCCCTTTGCACTGGTTCGATTAGGTGGCTCCGAGCTTCCAGCTGCTCCTTCTCTTTCTCTGATGGTGGAAATGGGCCAAAAGGGGCTCTCAATGGTGAAAGTAGCTCAATGGTGAGCTAGGGTTTCAAGAGCAATTTTGGCAGAGGCAGGATAATTGTGATTGTGGATATGAAATAAGGGGTCTCCATCACTTATTTATAGTTGGAAACCATGTGGTTTTAGGGTTAGGGTTTCAGCTGTTTAGGGTTTTTTCCTCATTTTCCTCATTATTTTATATTTTTTCTTCCTTTTTGGAGATTTTTGCTTTTTTGGAGGAATTTTGGATATTTTTAGAGGAAAAGAGGGTTTTATGGCCTTTTGGAGGCATTTTAAGCCTTTTGGAGGCTTTTTAGATGGTTTTATGGGTTTTTGATGGAAATATGGTGGGAAAATGGACAAATGAGCCATGAAATGGGGTAGATGAGGTAGTGAACCCTTTTTGGGTGTTAGCAGGGACTTATATAATACCTCATGTACTTTTATTACACATGTTTACTAGTTCTGCAAACTAGTTATAGAGTTCCACATTCGTTTGATAACTTTCAGTGAAATTGCTTATGGGGAAATAGCATAGCTAGCTCGATTTTGACATATGAAAGGTAGAGTTAAAGGCTCATATCAGAATGTGGCATATAGAAACCATATAAAGCATAAAATTTTCTGCCCAAAAATTATTAAACACGATATAAATAACCTCATACAAGTATTCAATACAACTCATTAAGTATGGGAGTCAAATACATGAAAACTAGTGAATTAGTAGCATGGAAATGCAAGAGTTTCACATATGGATTTCTTGGATTTAGACCCACGGAGAATACGGAAATGAAATTAAAGAGTAACACATAATATATGGCTTTCAAAACATCATAAAACTCATAGAACATTCCTCATACAAATATGATACAAGCTCCTTCAAGATTGAAGACAAAGTCATGGAAACTAGTCATTCAATGGCATGGGAATGCAAGAGTTTCACATATGGATTTGTTGGATTTCGATCCACAGAGAATAGGAACATAAAATTACAAAGTAAAAAATCATATATTTCTTTCACAAAATCATCCAACTCATATAATATCCCTCATAAAAATCTGGTATAAAACTACTTCAAGATTGAAGCCAAAATCCATGAAATCCAGTGATACAATGGCATGAGAGTGCAAGCTTTCCAGACATGAGTTTCTTGGATTTAGAGCGGAATATCATATGGGAATGAAAGTACAGAGTATTAAATAATATATGGCTTCCCAAACATAATTAAACTCATATAAAAGTCCTCATACAAATTTGATATAAAACCACTTCAAGATAGAAGCCAAATTCATGAAAACTAGTTATTCACGAGCATGTGGAATGCAAGCATTTCATAAATGTATTTATGATATTTATAATTAAAAAGAATATGGATATGAGATTACATAGCCATACATAATAAAAAAAATATTGGGCATCAAATATCCTCAGCAAAGTGCAAGCACAACTCCAACAAGTGCGCCATTAACATGAGAGTGTGGGGGGATGGAGAAGAAGGAATGAGAGAATAGGGAGATAGATGAGGATTCGAATGTATGGAAATTAAATCTGAAACTAAAAATCCTTCATTAATATCCAATAATATGTCTGAATTTCCTCTCCATAAACGAACTTGGAAAGGAATCCAACTCCCTCGAAATTGGTTCACAAGTAGGGAGAGTGAACACTCAGCGTGCAATGGACAAGCAAAAGATCTCCAAAATACCAAAAGAAAATTAAAAATGATCAAAATATATTCTCCTTCCTCATGGAATCCTTTTATTAACTTCATGAGGCCTCCTAAGGTCGAATTTACTGTCCATGATATTCCTCCGACTCATCTTAGTTGTTTAGTAACTCTCATGACACTTGTCTTCCTCTTCATGCTCCATTTCTTTCCCTAATTCGAATGGCTGCCTATAAATAAAAAATTATACCTCTTGGTGACTATTTTTAGGCCTTTCATCTCATATTTTTAATATTTTATCAATCAAGTCTAAATTGTTCATACTTGTCACATAATCTTTCATCATTTGTTGCCATAGAGTGCATGGAATCTCCTTCCAAGTGGCACACATTGTCTTCTAGTCGCTTCCTATTCCATGGGAGTTAGTATCCTTTACTAATTAGAATTACTTGGCTCGTTATATGATATTTGAAACCACTTTCCCATCCAATAACGTTACATTACCCGTGTTCTAATTTAGATTAATATCATGCCAAGTGTGTGGGGAATCTAGTCACCCAAAGGCTCCGCAAGCTTCCAATTGTCTTCATGAACCCATGCAGCCTTATTTTCTTACAATTTATCATTTATGTGACCCATTTAAATTTTAATATGTTAAACTAAATTCCTTTTGGGTCCCATAGCCCTTTATTACATAATTTATGTCTCCATCTATACCTAGGGAACTAGTAGGTTGGTGAAACATTATTTGCAAATAGTCTTATTTGGAAATTATTTAATTGGGGGCATGATAGTCCTCCCCAATCAATATTGTTTGTCCTGAAAAAAAAATTCATATTCCCAAATGGAATCCTCATTTGGTACTCCTTCCTTTGCACCAAGTGCTCTCTTATGGTTCTGCTAATTCATTTTCTTTAGCTGCAATTTGAGTAGTGGCACTCATGTACTGCAATTTTGTGTTCCCAAAAGTAAAGAGATGTGGATTGTGCATATTGATATATCTTGTAACATCACCACTAACACCAAAAAAATTAATCAAATCCATAAAAAAAAAATTTGCACACATAATCTTTACCTCCATATTTTGGAAAAATTTTCTGAACTTTCACCCATTTTTGCTTCTGTAAAATTCTTTGAAGTTGGTACTAAGTTACCAAACTTTGAGTTTAATAAGATTCCAAGAAAATTTCAAGGAGAAACCACCATGATTTTTGTTGCACTACTCTGATTACAATCATCTTCTCAAGTAGTGACTAAATATCATATGTTGTGTGTTGCCCTGACAATTCAAACAAATGAGACCAAAAGCATCCCAAGGTCCCATATGATCCTGATACATGCATGGTGTGAAATTTCTATGATGAAATTCCATGAACAATAAGAATTTGAAAATTCAATCCATCTCTCAAAATTTCTCCCACATAGGAAACTAGAACACTACGCTGCAAAGATGAACTCAAACAACTGAAGGTTGGTTATCTTTCTCAAACCAACAATCGAACTGCTACTCCAAGTGAGATGAAACCATAGCAATTCCAGGATCCCATTGCTTGTATTGGACCCTTCCAAACATCATGAGTACAAAATATAGATCATTAAAGTATATAAAAACATCATACGAATGTACATAAATAATGTACGTCATCAAAGAATCATGAAAGTGCTTGTACATATAAGTAAGTAGACCATCATGTGGCCCATACACAAAAGCATCAAGTATTATATCATATATGACCCAATGACGTAGGTGAGGATCCCATGTCCCATAATGATGCTCCAAAAAAAAATAATGTACATCAATATAATAAGACATGTGTTCTTTCATACAAGAAGTGAATGAAGAACCTCCACCAAAATTTGAACCAAATAAGGAGCAAAGAAAACATGAACATTTCAAGTGGCTCAAAGAAGTCTCATCAATGCAACCATGAATATGTATATCATCATGATGAAACAAAGGTTGTTATTGTAAATGTAAATAATAGTGTGCTCTATTCATGTCATCGTCAAAAGAAGAGACAGGAGTTTCATACTCCTCATGTGGCACATCAAAAAGAAACCTTTCACCCTTACTTCATTAGGATGAATGCTGCAAAATTTGGAAGTGTAGGATGTAGGAGAAAGATCCAACTCATCCAAATGATCCTAAAGTGAAAAAATTTCATCATGTCAAGGATCCATAGGGGTAGGAACATGCACCTCCCTAAAAAATGCAAACATTTCCTCATATTTTTGTTCCAAGGTAGTGGAATCATGCAATTCTTCAAAAAGTGTGTAACCATTTTCAAGATGAAACTCAAGTTAATCTTCCACCACAACAAGTGATTGGCTCTCATAAAGATCATATTCAAACACATTAAGGACCTACATTTTTCCATGTCTCTCATGATCCCTCATGTCATGAGAATCCTCCAAGCAATCTACCATATGACAATCTAAAACATAGGAGGAAGAACAAGTATCTTGCAACCTCTTAAGAAGTTCCTCATTTTGAGTTTGGAGCTTATGAATATCCTCATTATTTTTCAAGTATGATTCATGTAACCATTCATTAAGATCAACCAATTTTTTTCTATCGAAAATCAAAGACATGAAATTACCTTCTATTTTGCACATTTCTCTTTGAATCTTCTACATGTCTTTAAGGAAGGATGGCTCCTCCAATGAAGAAAATTTCCAACAAGAATTTGATACCAATGCTTTAGTGTCATGGAGTATGCTAAGGGCCTCATGTATATTCATTTCTCTCATCTTCAAATACCCTTCAATTAATTATGGTTCATGGGAGTGAACCTCCTATTATTCTTTCTTCGTGATTTGATCAACTTCTTGAAGCTCAAGTGGTGATGGGGAAGTTGACCTTGGTTCTTCATTAGCTGCTACAAGGTATTCATATTTATGTTCATGAGAAAATTTTCTTGTAGAAACATTTTCAAATATGATCTCTATGTCACCAACATATTTTTGTGAGCACCCATTAGTAGGTACTCCTTCATAGTTCAAGCATCCATCAGTATATGCCCTTTGGTCCATGTCCATAGTATAATGTGCCTTGGAATGATATTCAATAGTTTCAAGTTACTCTTATTCATCATCATGTGATGTGATCTAAGTCATTCCTAGGTTCATGCTGGGGACAACAATCGACTAAATGAGTCGAGTACAGTTATGGTGGAAGCATATAAGAAGAACCGACAAAGCAGGAAACACATTAGGTCAACTAGAATATATACACACGGACAGGATGCAAGAATTCAAACACATTTATTACTTATGCTCCATGAAAGATGGAGGAATCAGATGATGTCTATATTACATTAATGTACATGCTTATATAGGATGCTGAGACACTTGGGTGACTACCCGCTATGTTCAGTTACAAAAGAAGTTATAGCGGTTTAGAAGTTCAATTGCCGCAAAGCATTTTGGTATGTTGTATGTCAAGGTGAACCTCTCGAAGGAAAACCCGTGGAAGGAAAAACTATCGGCTGAAGCAGACCTATCGAAGGTAGACCTGTCAAGGTGAAGCTGTCGAAGGAGAACCTGTCGACTGTTGGTTGGATCATTCCTCCTTCCTTAAGAAAAAATGGTCTCCATTGTGTATTCATTCAGGTGAGGAAACTTGTCGACGACTTTATTAGCAGAGTACCATATTCATTTCATGGGGAGCTGTCCATATTTAGCCACTTGAAACAAGTGAATGGATTTTTTCCTTGTATGGCTTATGCATCATCCCCTAATGGTGTCACAAAGAAGAGGTTCCTGAACATCTGGATGGATGTCTTCGGGTTCTGCTGTCTACAAGTCGTTATGT
>LPNX010972073.1:0-17287 GCA_001517045.1 Pseudotsuga menziesii
CATCTTTCTGTCGATGCGGAATTCAATTTCAAGCATTTTCAGTTTCGATGTGGAAATTAGGGCTTTCTACAAAAGAGGAATTTTTGAGTGAGACCAGCATATGGTTATTATCCTCATCAAAACCGAAGATTAGAGACCTATATCAAGAAATTTGGTTGGGTGAAACTCCAGGAAAGTCAAACCCTAGTTTGACCCTGAGCTAGGAGAAACCCTAAATACTAAAACTGCTAATTTTTGGTACAATCGCTATATTCCGAGATTGGAGAAGTCTCAAAAGCTGAAAATTTCAGGGGCTGAGGATTAACCCCTGATGAACACTGTGTCGAAAGCTCCACCTCATATTCGCTGTATTCTGGGAGATATGATCTCTCAAAGTTAGGGTTCTAGCCTCGTCCAGAAATCATCCATAAACAAGACACCTGGGGAGATATGCAATATCTTGGGATATAGAGGTCTAAATGGAATTCCTGAAGATTTTAAAGAAAGGGAACGGACTATACTTTCTGTGGTCCAAAAATCATACTTAGAAGATGAACCAGTGACACGTGGAAGGCCGTACAACTTTGCTGTTCTGAACAATCCTGTAACAGGTCAACTTGGGAAAAGGATCGTAAATCCGAAATGGTGAAACCAATTCTAATGAAACATGTAGTGTTGGATCAGGGACATGCGAGGTTACCTCAGTGAGAAATTTCAGACACAGAGGATCAGTAATTTCAGAGATATCACAGAAACAGTAATAGGCATTTCTGCAGAAGAAATCAGAAAATTAGGGCTTCATGTTCCGGGAGTTTCCCTCCACTGTTTTCAGAAAAGGAGTACATTGGACAACTCCATTTGAAGAGATCTATCTGTCCATACAATCATATCTGAAAGATTCCAAGTTTTGAAAATTTGGGTTTCTGTGACAAACCCTAGATCAACGAACTCCGGGACAAGGACGGACACCTCAAATCGGTAATATCTAATCCTTTGCTATTTCCATTTGAGGTTCTCATTTCAATATGATATATCACATCATCTTGGTGACAAGCTTGGGGAAGTTGACAACTTCCAAACAGAGAATTATTTGATCTCTCTGAAGAAAATGGATTGGATACCTACATGAGTATAGAGGTTCCAGTTTCAGAGGGAGACGAGGTTAGAAGCCTTTCACAAGAAGGACTTGGTCAAGGTCAATGAAGACATCATGCTCATGCTACAGAGGATGATGAACCATCCAAAAGAGATCCAGACATGAAAGTGAAGATTCTTCAAGCGAAAATGAATATGTTTTGATATCAGCTCTCACAGGTAACATTATTCATGGAAGTGATGATTGGCTTATAGATATTGGGGCTTCCAAACATATGACAGGATTCAAGGAATCCTTTCTAAGAATCTTAGAACATGAATCACCTCACAAGTTGAAAATAGGAGATGACTACCAATATCCAATAAAAGGTAGTGGGGAATCTTCATACAAGCTAGACTCTGGTAAGTCTCTAACAATGAAAGAAGTATTGTTTGTTCCAGGATTCAAGAAGAACCTTCTCTCCATTTCAGCATTGATGTAAAAGGAATGCGGATTGCATTCATAGATGGTCAAGTCTTCATATGGCTAAAAGGAAAGACTATCGATGATGCGGTAGTGATTAGAGAACAAGAAGGAGGCTTATACAAATTGAAGGGCTATCCAAAACAAGCCTTGATCCATGATACAGTAGAGCCAAATGAGCTTTGGCATAGAATGCTTGCACATGTGCATTACAGAGCACTACCTATTGCAAGCAAAGCTGTTGAAAGTCTTCCAGAATTTCAAGCTATTTGAAGGGAAGAACAAAATCAGAATATGACTTAAAGAAACCAGTTGAAGAAGTGAAGAATGCAGAAGTGGTGATGGCCACCTTGAATGGCCTCCCAGGATCGTGGAATTCATTCATTCAAGGAATTTGTTCCAGAAGGAAGTGATTACTTTCAGCAGACTCTACGAAGAAGAAGAAGCTCGACTCATAAGAAGAGAAGAGAAGATGGAAGCAAATGGAGATCAAGATCTCACCATCCAAAGAAGATCCCTCAAGAAATGAGGAATATGAAGAAATCAACTCTTGAAGAACCTCTTATCCACCTCAGCATTTGGATAAGAAATGATGCGACTATGAATGAAGAAGACGATGAAGCTGAAGGCTCAAGAAGGAGTCTACCCTCGAAACAAATAAAGATAAGTATTCAATTGTCATTTCATGATATTGTTTTGTTATGCATTTGTTTATATTCAGTTATTGTATTATGCATGATAGGATGTTTGCATTAATGACAGTATACTACTAATATGCATGTGATGGGTAAGTAGCTCATGGTGCTATACAAATTCTCCATTGCTACTTATCTAGAATGAAACCTCTTTGCTGACATATTGGATTAGTGAACAATCTCAATGTTGTCCTGGTAGAGATGGAAGGCATCTAGAAAGTTTCAGTGAGATATGGATGAATGGTGTATTGGCTAAAGTAGTTGCATGATCATATACTTATGCATAGTAACTTTCCAGTATGAATATTCCTTATGAAATGTTTCTAACCATACAAATGCATTTGAATTGTAGGAAAGATCGCATACATAATCGCCTACAAGCAAAGAAGAATGAAGACGTGTTTCGAAGAACAAGTGACGACATTTCAAAATGAAGAATAATATGACGAGCGCAGTGACATCATTGATGCAGAACCTTCTAGCCATCAAGAATAAAGGGAAGAACAGTTCAAGAAGAATGATGTCACGGCGCAGTATCAAGACCTGAAGAGAATTTCATAGTTCCATCATGCAGTAGATGGAAACATCGTGGGATACAAAGCAAGATTCGTAGCATGAGGCTTCTCATGAAAGGAAGGCCTAGACTACAAAGAGACATTTGCAACCAGTAAGAGTTGAAACACATACATGATGAGCTTAATGAATATCTTAACCTTTGCTACAACGTTGATAGAGGATGACAAGCTCTCAGATGGATGCAAGATGAACTTTTGAAGAAGTTCAAGATAGAGGATCTTAGTATCCAGTGATCCTATGGATACTACTTGTCACTCCAGTACAGAATGTTTCAGTGCATAGAGTACGGAAGACAGAGGGAGTATGATGCTCCGCTTCAGAGGGAGTGATTGCAGAAGATCCTGAGGTTCGACATGGTACGATAGGATGGGCGGAATACTGATGATTCTAGGCTTTACTGAGAGTAAAGTGGATTCCAACCTTTGATCCAAGGTTGAAGGTGGAAGACCAGTGATGCTCCTATTATGTGTCGATGCACTACTATTCTAGGCATGGAGGTGTGGCAGAGTACAGATGGGATCTTCCTTGGACAAGGGAAGTATGCAGTAGAGATCCTGAAGAGATTCAGGATGATGGACTGCATGACCACACCTATGGCATCGAACCTGAAGCTATTGAGTGATGCTTCGTCAGAGTCGGTTGATGCTACGATGTATCATCAGATGATTGGGTAGGCAGTGCCATCAATAGGAAGAGTACTTCGGGATGTTGCTTCAGTATGGGATTAGGTGTGATCTCTTGGTTTAGCAGGAAGCAATCCTGTGTGGCACTGAGTATAGCTGAAGTAGAGGATGTCATAGCTTGTTCAGCTAGTTGTGATGCAGTATGGCTACGGAAGCTACTGTCTGATATATTTGATCTCCAGTTGGATGCTACTTGGATACATTGTGACAACCAGAGTTGTGTGAAGTTGTCAGAGAATCCAGTGTTTCATGACAAGTCGAAGCATATCGAGATCAAGTATCACTATATCAGGGATATGGTGCAGAGAGGAGTAGTGAAGCTCCTGTATGTTGCGACGGAGGAACAGATAGCTGATGTATTGATGAAGCCATTAGCTAGGATGAAGTTTGAGTACTTCAGAGAGAGACTTGGTGTTCTCCAGATCGAGGTTCCTTCCAAGAGAAAGTGATGAGACCCAGAGCCATTCCGTCATGGTGAGAGGATTGGTTCCTTCCATGACTGATATAAGTGCTGAGATCCATAGCCATTCTGACGAGTAGGTCAGATATAAGGGCTGAGCCATTCTGTCATGGTGATAGGGTTGCTCCCTTCCATGTCAGATATGAGTGCTGGCCATTCTGTCGAGTAGGACAGATGTAAGGGCAATTGTCATTCTAGGAATGGAGGAACCTGGTCAGTTACCAGGATAACTCAGTGTAGGACTGAGTAGCCATTCTGATGTGATAGAGGGATGTGTTCCCACTTGATCAGATGTAAGGGCTGAACCATTCTGTTCATGGCTAAAGTATTAAGTTCCTTCCATGTCAGATGTGAGTGTTGGCCATTCCGACGAGCAGGTCGGATATAAGTGCAGTGCCATTCCGACATGGTGAGAGGATTGGTTCCTTCCATGGTCGGATGTAAGGGCAGTGACATGGTGATAGGATTGGTTCCTTCCATGGTCAGGATGCCACATCTGGTATGAAAAAGGACCAGCCCTGTGATGCCACATCTAGTATGAAAAAGGACAAGCCCTGTGATGCCTCATCTAGTATGAAAAAGGACCAGCTCTGGGAAGACACATCTAGTATGAAAAAGGACTAGCTCTGTGTGGATGCCACATCCAGCATGAAAAAGGGCTGGCTCTGTGAAGACTCATCTAGTATGAAAAAGGACTAGCTCTGAGTAGATGGTACATCCAGCATGAAAAAGGGCTGGCTCTGTGAAGACTCATCTAGTATGAAAAAGGACTAGCTCTGAGTAGATGGTACATCCAGCATGAAAAAGGGCTGGCTCTGTAGAACTTCCTATGACGAGATAGTATACACATGATGATGACCAGTGGAGATCCAAATCGAGCTATGATCCAGATCTAGTTATGATAACTCTGAGAGATCCAGATCGAGTGATGATCCAGATCCAGCAGTGATGATCCAGATCGAGAGATGATCCAGATCCAGTCCAGTGATGTTGATCCAGATCGAGTGATGATCTAGATCCAGTGATGCCATTTTATGATGATCCAGATCCAGATGCCTTGAAGACGAAGATGACTTGAAGTCGAAGATGACTTGAAGACGAAGATGACTCAAAGACGAAGATGATCCAGTTGATGCAGAGAAGAAGACCAGTGCTGAAAATTGTGTCGAAAGAATACCTTCCTAGTTAAGAGGGAGTGTTGGTGTATATGTAACTTCGGAATGTATTCTTCTATGTATCTTATGTATTGTAACCCGATGTTTATTCCGGGATGTTTCTATTATGTATTTGAGTCATGTTGTCATACCCCGATGTTCCAATCGGGAGGATTAATAAAGTAAACAAGTCATATCAAGTCATTAGGTAAAGTCCCCTCAGTTTCGGGGCACTTGGGTTATTATACACTAATTAAGGTGTAGGCTCAAGTAAGTAATTGTAAGTTAAGCCTACATGGTTGAGTGCACTTCAAGTCAACGGAAGAATATAAATAGAGAGTGAGAGTCTCTCTATTTATCACTTGTGAATTACATCACTTGCTCTCTCAAGTGTGGCGCACCTTTGGAGAAGGAAATACTTTGGCTTGACAGAAGACAGAAGGCTGCTGTTGTGTTGGGAGGTCATCTTACTATTTTGGGATCACATCTTGTGGTGATACTATCTTAGAGGAAGTTGAGGGGTTTTCTCCATTTATGGTTTCCCCTCCTAAAATCTTTGTGTCTCTTGTCTATTGTGATGTGCTTATGTGATTGCTGTGCTTGTTATTCTCTCAGTGAAAAGATCTTAACATAATGCTAGCTTAAATGTTGAAAAACTAACACACCTTGCCATAAGAACAATATCATCAGCATAAAGTAGGAGGATGATAATATTGTGTTGGCTCAACCTACTTCTTCTAAAAAAATTTCTAACTTATCAATGTAAATGCCAAAAAAATAGGAGAAAAGGGACAACCTTATTTAACTCCAAATTTATCTTTAAAATAAAAATAATTATTACAATATTTTTAAGTTTATTTATATTTAAAATATTTTAATTAGAATATTTAAACATATTTAAACAACCACGGGGACTTCACTTAGTGAACATCTCACATAGCACGTGTGATCGTGGGATATTAAAGAATACCCTTAATTTCGAGAGATATTGACCCAAACACTTTTTGTTGAAACCCCCTCCCAATACTTAAAACCTCCTCCCCACCCCTTTTTATACCTCAATCCTTATAAACCACCCTACCCACCCCCACCTTAAACCCCTCACCCCCCCAATACCTGCAATGTATTGGTTCAATTTTTTATCATTTTAGAACCCACAATACGAGCTAACGTGATAGGATATTGGTCAACAAGTGAAGCCCCGGGGTAAACAACTTAATTCATACCATTTTTAAATTAATTATATGTATCCCTCTAAAAATTAATTTCCTCTATAATAATCCTAAGTGTAACGAGTTGGTACATGGTTGAAAGATTCATTCTGAAACTTGCTTGGACTTTAGCCCGCTTACCTTCCATTTCTAGCCATTCATTGATCTTCATTTCTAGGATAATACCATATAACTTAACTAAGAGAGGGTTAATCATAATAGTTCGATAAATTCAGAGGGATCATTTTTATCACCACTTTTGAAAATAGTTATATATGTATTGTAACGTGCCCCCAAAAAAAAAAAAAAAAATCTTTACTCTAATTAATAATATACTTTTACTAGATATTACTTCGAGCGTTGTTGCTAGTCGAACCTCTCTTTAGTATGTATCTCTATTGTCACACTTTTAAATGTCATTAGCTACTTGTTTTAAAAGTTATGTCTTCAAGTCGAAGTTTAAATGGTTAAGAAATCTAACTAAATCAACCTTGTTGTTGAAAAGAAATCTGGTGTTGTTGCTGTTTAGAGTCAACTAGGAACTGCGCAAAGAAAGGCCTAAGATCTTACTTAGTCAATTATGACTAAAACATGAATCTCCTTGTCTAAGATGTGTAGGTAAAGGAATATCTTGACCATGTCCTTCGGATACAACTCACAGTTTAGGAGGTGAGACAAGACGCACCTAAGGTTTGATTCCAACATAAAAACTATTTCCTTTTGAAATCCATGCTAAGTTATAGCTTTATTTTTAATAGTTTAAGGTTTAACAACGCGATGCTAAGAATACACCTTTTCTTACCCTTGTTTGCAAGTATAACTTTGAAGTGGATATAAATAAACTATATAAACCGTCATCAAAAACCAAAGATGGTGAATACGATAACCTATGGTTGGCTTGAAAGGAATTTTATTAAAAAGGTTTTAAATGTGAATCTGAAGCAAGGACAGAACAAGGATTCGATGCTTCACGTTTATAAAAAAAATATCTCTATCTATTGGAAAAGTATGGGCGTTGTAATATCCTGAATTTTTTCCCTAAGTTTTATAGGCATGAGCCTATTGATTATGATGTTGTCTTGATATTTTATTTTGATATATCGAGTCGAAGACCCCACTACTTATGAACATGATGATTTGTTTTATATATTGGGCGTAAGCCAATTGTTGATGATATGTGTGTGTGTGTGTGTGTGTGTGTGTGTGTGTGTGTGTGTGTGTTGGGCGTGGACCCTGAAGCACATGATTGAGGAGATGGTTGTGTTGAGCGAGGAGCTTTGGAGCACATGGGTAATTAATGTCTTATGTTGAGCGAGGAGCTCTGGGGCACATGAGTACTTGCGTTTGTGTTGAGCAAGAAGCTCTAGAACACATGAAAACATCAGATTTAGAAGTGTTGGGTATAAGCATTGGAGCCTTCCATGTTGATGTTGAGCATAAGCTCTGGAGCATCGAATCCTTATCCATTGTATCCCTAGGTGTATCATACAAATACATCCTAGCATTAATGTTGAGAGAAGAACTCTGGAATTGCACTAAGTTTGTAACTCCCTGTTAAAGCGTTGATTATGGGATCTGGTAAGTGCTAAGGGTTACTGAAAAAAATTTAATAACTTCTGAGTGAAAATGAATCAAGAAAAATATTAATCTTATCAAACTTATTTATAAGTGATTAAATGAAATTTTAAATTTTTGTATTCTCATCAAGTATTGAAGATTTACCACGTTATATGAGGAAAATCCAACATGCAAGGATGTTTAGAGTTTCCTATCCTAGTAGACCTAACCATCTACCTATTTGACCTTAATGAATAAGTGTCATTAAGTCTAGGGATCATGGTATATGATGCCCAAAGACAAATGTTAACAAATGTTATATTATTATGTATTTTATACATGGTATGTATAAGAATAAATATAGTAATAATATTAATGATGAAAGAAAGAAAGAAAAGCTCCATCCACTATTATTTATTATTTAAAGATAATAAATAGTCCAATACCTACAAAAGTCTAATTAGGAACTATTTGAAAGTTCCTAAGTTAAAGTATTAAAATTTACTCAAATTAATTGAAAATGGTTAAATCAAGAAACCAAGATTTCTTGGTTTAACTATCTCTTTGACTGAAAAGTATGCGTATAAAGTCTCAAGCCAAGGAAAGGCTTGGGGTTCCGATCTATCATTAGGAGGAGTCATTTTTTGTTTATTTTTCTCTCAAGTAAATTCTTGGAGAACATTTTTCTGGAAGAAAAAAGGAGAACTGATCTAGACCTGATATACCAAATAGGAAACCCTAACTTAGGAGCTATAAGCTACTTGCATGTTGGAGTCCAGCTTGGGGGGAACCGGAGTTGAAACAGGAACGGTTCTGAGTCATGGTTGGGTGGAACGTGGTAGTTCCCAAGTGATTTGGTCATCAAAAACAGAGGTCATATCTGCCTTTGAATTGTTAATGTGGGTTATTTGAGTCTGCAGGTTCAACCATTAAACGAGCTTCAAGTTACAGGTATGAATCCCTAGCCTGCCTATTCCATTTTTTTATAATAAATGTTAGCTATGATAGGAAAATTATTACATTGCATTTCCTAACCCTATGTATTTATTTCTCTGTTTAAAATCTGCTCGGGTTTTCATTTTTAAATAATAACCCTAGGTTGTAAGTTATTTTCTATACCAAACTTATCGAGGGTTTATTCATTAGTTTGCTTCTGCAAGTTTAATTCATTTATAAATATTTATCAAGGGTTCTGCACCCTAGTTTTAATTACTGTATTATTTTTACTGTTGAAACTGGGTTAAGTACAAACTAGGTTTTATTTCAGATCTATTACTTATCTGTTCTTTTGGGTTTTTATACTCTACTGACATATTCCATTTGTCAGCAAAGGCATGTTTTAGATTTAAATAAACTAGTTCATAGGTAAGTCTTATATATATAAGGATAAACTTACAACCTAGATAACCTAAGATATTTACAAGCTCAATTACTATATATATATACACACACATCATCAGACATAAATAGAATTATGAATCTAATCAACTAAGTACATGCTATAATTATTTCTAAAATAAAAAAACCAGTAAAGACCTTTCAAGGTCTGCATATTTAAATACAAGCTAACTATTAAACCATCCCATTAAAAATAACATCATCATAAACAACGAACATAGTAAGTATCGTGACCATTATTTGGTCCAAGATCAAATCTCTTTTCACTATTTAAAATCTACAGTCCCAAATATTTTGATAAACAAAATCATAATCATATGCATAAATCATTTAAAGTCCCATCTAATATTTTGCACAGACATCACTTAATAATAACCAAGTAATATTTCAAAACCCTTAAATTACACAGAGGTCATGGTATCGACCCCTGTGGGTATACAAACCCAAGTCCCAGGCCTTAATAAAAACCACAACATAAAATACATAAGTAGTAATCAATTACATAACCATGCCTTCGTTCCATATAATGAATTAAAACTATGAAATCACATTAATACACAAGAATCGTTTTCTTTACAATCCTCATTATAATCTTCTATAAACAGTCCCAAGTTTTATACAAGCAACGACTAGGATTCGAATCCTGTAGGGTTGTTTTATATTTATCAGAGCCATGCTACACACATAGTGTATGCGGGCTACAATAATATCATCACTACGCTACAGAAAGGTCATGAGACTCTCGTCTCAGCACCCTACACTTTAAGCACGGCCTCGGCCACTTAAAATAAATACACATTCCCCTAATTAAACCCTGTGATAAACTTATTCCTGTCAACAAGTCAAATCTACAGCATGATATCGATTCGGGGTTTACACCCATGAACTATTACATTTCCACATCACATAATAATAAACGAAATAGTAACAAAATCTACAGCAACCCTGTCAACCAAGGGTTTACACCCACGGTGTATTTATAAATCCACATTACATATAAAAAAACAAATTGTGAATCCTAAAACTTCTACCTTGTCACAACTGCCATGGAAGGGAGCTCATGCCATTCACGGCATGGCCCCAATCCATTCGATGTCACTATCATTTCCATTCATTTAACTGTTAACAATAATGAAAGTAATAATACACAAACTCATCGTGAAGGCTAAACACCATATGTAAACCCAAGGTTTAAATAATCACAATGCATTATCAAAAAACACAAAAAGATGTATTCACAAAAAACCATTAAGTCTGCAAATCAAAGTTTACACAGTCGTGCTAAGGCTTAAAAACCCCAAATCAAAACACGATTTACATACACAAATTGCAGAGTCTGCTACAAGTCCTGAGGTTCCCCATTTAACTACTAGAAGCACCCTTATTATTTTTACAAACCCAAAACTTGTACACAGGCCCGAAGGAGAATCAAAATCCTGCAGTAAAACCCCATTAAGCAACATTATTACCCAGTCCTACCCGCAATTAATATAAAAATAAATTATAATAAAACATGTTTATTGATAACTTAATTCATACTATTTTTAACTTTATGGTATGTAAATTTCCATCCCCTTTACACATTCATTTCCTCGATATTCAACTTATAATCTATGCATTCACAATATATTTTAAAATTGTACATTATCTATCTATTTCAATAATTTCTTTCATAAAAATCAATTAGAATATGATCCAATCACAAGAACCTTTGAAAAAAATAAAAGAGAATTGATGGTCGTCGATCAAAAGGATGGAAACCCTAGAAATAAAGGAGTTAGAGGCCCCCGTCGACTGGTCTCCTCCCATCCCTGCCATCTCTTGACCTCGGCCTTGTGGTCATCATCGTTGCATTCTTGTGGGTCATCATGCCCCTCTCCTCCATGATTTTGAAATCTCAAGAAGGATTGAATAGGATCTCAACTCTGAGTTTCCATGCCTACAATTTAACGGTGGGACTAGGTCAAGGGAGATCAATGTGGGCTCGAGTCACAGATTGAATTTGCAAGGACTTCCTCAAGATTAAGGTGATTTTTAATTTTTCATGAAATCTCTTTTAGACTCCTCTATTTGGATGTCTCGTTGGAGTAGCTCAGTTCAGAGGATGGAAAGAGGCTAAAGTCTCAATGACTAGAAACCTACTATAAAAATACTATTTCGTAGTAGAACCCGCAGGGTTAAAATCTTATTGTTGATTGATTAGCATACGCATATATACCCTGATAGAATGGTTATCAAATACGATAATGAAATATTCAAGTCCTGATTTTTCTCTAAATATCCAGATATGGATAAAAGTGAGGATCCCTTGTTACAAGTTGCATCTCCTCTTTGAAGGATGATTTCTCTCAAACGACATCCTGCTCCAAGATTATGTGTAATATCTTGAATTTTGGACCTAACACTTATAGGCATGTGCCTATTGATTATGATGATTATCTTGATGTTTTATTTATATTGGGTCGAAGACCTAATTGCATATGAACATGATTATTTGTTTTATATAGTGGGCGTAAGCCAATTATTAATGATATATGTATATGCTTGTTTGTGTTGGGCATGGACCCTGAAGCACATGATTGACGAGATGTTTTTTGTTGAGCAAGGAGATCTGGAACACTTGAGTTATTGATGAATTGTGTTGAGCAAGATGCTCTAGAACACATGAGTACTTACCTCTGTGTTGAGCGAGAATCTATGGAACACATGAAAATATAATTGGATGTGTTGGGAATAAGCCCTGGATCCTTCCATGTTGATGTTGAGCATAAGCTATGGAGCATCGGATCCTTGGCCATTATATCCCTAGGTGTATCGTACAAATACATCCTAGCATTTAGTGTTCAGTGAAAGCTCTGGAATTGCACTATGTTTGTAACTCCTTGGTATAGGCATTGAGTATGGGCTCTAGTAAGCACTAGGGGTTACTGAAAATAATTTAATAACTTCCGAGTGAAAACGACTCGGGAAAAATATTGATCTAATCATACTTATTTATAAGTGATTAAATGAAATTTTAAATTTTTGTATTCTCATCAAAGTACCGAAGAGCTACCATGTTATACGAGGTAAATCCAACATGCAAATATGTTTAAAGTTACCTAGCCTAGTATAACTAAACCACCTATCTACGTGACCTTAATGAAGAAGTGTCATTAAGTCTAGAGATCATGGTACATGATGCACAAACACATTGTTAACAAGTGTTATAATACTATGTAATTTATACATAGTATGTATAAAGAATTAATTATGATTAAATATATAATTAAATAAAAGAAAGAAGAAAAGCTCCATCAATTATTTTTTATTATTAAAGGATTAATAAATAGTATAATACCTATGAAATTTTAACTAGGAACTAGTTAAAAGTTCCTAGGTTAAGTATTAAAAATTACCTGAGTAATTAAAAAATGGTTAAATCAAAAAATCAAGGATTTCTTGATTTAACTATCCCTTTGAACTGAAAAGTCTATTTATAAATACTCAAGCCAAGCAAAGGCTTGGGGGTGCTGATTTTATCTTTGGAGAATTTTTATTTTGCCTGTTTTGCTCTCAAGTGTTTTCCTGGAGAACTTTCTCCTGTAAGGAAAAGAGGATTGATTCAGAACAAAATACCAGTTAGGAAACCCTACCTTAGGAGCTCTAAGATACTTGCATGATGGATTCCAACTAGAGGGGATCCGGATTTAAAACCATGAACAGTTTCGGGTCATGGTTGGGAGGAACGTGGTAGTTCCCAAGTGATTTGGTCATCAAAATCAGAGGTCAGATCTGTCCTAAATTGTTAATGTTGGTTATTTAAAAAGTGTGCAGGTTCAGCCATTAAAGGAGCTTCGGGAAGAAAAATTACAGGTATGAGTTCTTAGTGTGTTAAGTTCATTTCTAGGGTAAATGTTGGTTGCTTTATATAAATGCTCTTTATATATTTTTAACCCTGGAAATAATGGTTCTGTCTATATCTCTTAGGGTTACATTTCTTAAAACCTAACCCTAAACTGTCTATGCTATCTTCTAGATTAAATAATGGATATGTTAAATAAAAAATTTCAATGTATATACTAACCCTATGCATTTGATTTTATGGCTAGACTCTGCTAGGGTTTGTATTTTCTTCAAGACTCCCTTGGGTTGTAAATGTCATCATAGGCTGTGCAATATCCCTCTTGTACACCTTAAGTATTTTGTAATTGTGAATGACTATTGTACTTGTTTTGGTGAGGAGCTCAAGGCTAAGGCCCCACCAGAAACAAGGCCTCAAAATCTATAAATTACCAAAGGGGTAAAATTAGAAAAAAACTTAAGGGATTAATGCAACTTGATCAACAGACAACTGAAATCCACTAAAGGGGAACTTAAAACGGTGAGGGGACCCTTGCAAATCGAAAGAATATTATACGTTTTAACAACCTAAGCTCTTAGGCATCATCCTAGGTTGAGGTATTTCCTAAGTTGACTAACACACCTTTTGGGCGTTTAAGATAATTCTACCTAATATGCCTTAAGGCATCAAATGACAAGAAGTTCCCCTAGAACCTATATCAAGAAGCTTCAGTATTTGTCTTATGAAAATAGTGTTTTCATCTATTAAGATGATACACTTCTAGATGCGTAACTACTTAAATAATCCTCCAAGGATGTATTGATAATTTAATGGAGGGACTTACTCCTATGAGTATAGAATTAAAATGTGCTCTATATACATGGATACATATGTGAATATAAATACATGTAGAGTACCCTTGATAAAAGAGAGAAATGATCAAATATGCTATAATTCCTCTAAGGACAAAGTAGGCAGCCATATTCCTGCTAACTAGCATAGAGCTACATTTGTTGAGGCAATTTCTAACTTAGATAAAAAAAATAAATTTGAAAAGGTCGGTCCGATTATGTGAAAAGGGAGGGGGTTTCTCCAAAAAAAATATTTGACAACCAAAAGGATAAATAGTTACTACCTATGATAAATATTTTGGGGAAAATAAAGTATAAATATGTTTTAGAGGCTAAAAGTCTGGTGGTAGGATTGGACGCATGGCCTCGAGGTAGTTAATTAACTGCGAGATTTACTCTGAAATTGATGGAGAGATTCCTTGATGCAAATGGTGGCAAAGTTACTGCCTTGACTCATGGGAATTGGACGCACCAGGGGGAAGAAGACTATTTCCCTTCTCTCCTTTTAGGGTATGAAATTAATTTTGGGACAGGGATCTCTGCGCCTTTAAAAGAGACTGGCTCTCTACGTTGAGGGGGGGGGTTCTTTTACCTGTGTCTTTGAAGAGTGATATCGCTGCCCTTTTTGTAGAGACTCAATGTGTTTGAGACCTCGGCAACCTTATCGCCTATGTTTTGCAAGAAATGTTGTCGCTACCTTTTAACCCTCGGCGTTTTTGAGACCCCAGCATTTTGTAAGGGGGTTCTCTTGGGAACATGGAAATGAGTGTGTCGAAAAATATCCACAGAAGCTCGATGTATGGTCTCGGATTTCTGCATTGTTTTTGACTCTGCGTTCTTCCCTCCCAGCACAGGCGTTGAAGCATGAACCAAATCGCCCCATGTGATTTGAATGGGTGCTAGATTTGGATCGAGAGTAGGTATGTGATCGATCCCTTATATGCTATGTTGATCCAGTCCCTGCGATTTGGAAGCTATCAAATACTTCGACTTGGAACCAATAACCACAATTTTAAATGTTGTTGCATTTGGATCTAGACCCAATGGCTGCATATTTTTCTTATGGTTAAGATGATTAGAACACCTTCCTTTATATGTAAACAAATCCATCCTACGGTTACTCTATCCAAAGGGGCTGCGACTTGATCTGTGCTTTACCCTAGGTGTTCATCCGACCAAAGGCGAAACACCAAATGGTCTCTACACCTTCTACTCAAGGCCAAGCTTGATCTACATCTAGTGCATAAATTGTACCTATCATGTGTTTTGTTCTGATCGAATTACAACCTGGGTTTCACATGGGAACCTATAGGAATCCAGATCGGTAAGAAAACCCTTCACATCTCGTACCTTGGGTAAGCATGATTCTAGCAATCTCCTACCTTTTCTTGGGGATTTCACCACAGACCTAGAAAATGTGGATTGCACTTTAGGGTATTCCTCAATGGTAGTGAATACTTGGAAGTCGATGTATATGTTTAAACAACTGCGATTGATGAAGGGTGTTTTGATTGAGAATCCTTTCGTTTAAAGGCATGCATTATAAATTATGCACTTAGTTAGATACTTTGTAAAGCGTTGTGTACAGGATGGAATGCGACTACATTTTGACCCACGCCTACTAGTTTAGCTCCATCATGCATTGGGCATTTTTGCCAAAAAGTCCATAGATTTGGATCAAAAGGTCAGTATTTTGATAGTACTTCCTTAGCAGTGAAACTCATCATGAAATTTAGGGCTGGGGTTAAATGGTGTCCTATAGACAACGCTGGAAAGTTATCACCCAGTAGGAGGGATTTGTGTTACCATATAGTGTGCATTTTTTTCTGTGTGATAAGTGATGCAGAAAAAGGTTAATTACATATTTATGGTGTTTCCTTAAGGGAAGGCTATCCAACTTTGATAGGAAGTTATTCTTTTAGTTCTTGGTTAAAATCCCTTAACAAGTGAAGGGAAGCCTCATGCTAATCTCAAAAAGGTGTTTCATTTTTATACCTAGTTTCTAATATACATATAATATCTGATAAATCTCAACAGAAGGATGCTTATGCATAAGGTTATACATTATGGTTTGGATATATTGAAAGAAAATAAAGATGATGATATGTATAATGTTTGGTTATGTATCTTAGAAATACTCTCGGTGAGAGAGTATCTGAGAAGAATAGAAGAAAGTATGGCAACAGTAAGATTGCAAATTGTAAGCTTTTATTATAATAGATGTCACATGACGTGACCGTTTTAATGGACGTAGCCCATGGGTTGGGCGAACTACATACATTTTTGTCTTTCTTTTTTTGTGTTCCATGTGTCCATTTTCCTATAACGCATTGTGTGTTCAAGGTGTTGTCATTATTTGAGTTAATATTGCATGAAGAGAAGCAATCATATTATTCATTCCGCACACTAAGTTGTTTAAAGCACTATAGAAATGAATGTTTAAACAATAGTATGTTCTTAAGATATTGCATCAATATGATTGGTGTACTATTGGATTTGGAATGGTGAATGTATGACATTAAAACAAATGAAGGTGCACCCCTCATGTTCCATCTAATTAAGAAATAAAAATTGGATAGTCCCTTAAGTTGAAAGGCTATGCCATGTAAACTTGGGATCTACAGAAATCTGATTGCTAGGTGTATTCCTTTTACTTCATTCTTTAGAAAGGTGAGTAATAGTAATACCAGATTAGAATGCATAAACGATTTTTCTACAGATTATGGGTATATATATATTGTCATAAGTAATCAATAACGCTGCAAATGCATAGCAAGACTTAATATGGTAGTGGAAATTTTTGATAGTAGAAATAGTTTGAATGCTTGTAAATAAGGTACGAATTGTTTTCTCTTGGAAATATTTTGTAGTGCCTAAGTGGGATAATAATATTCGTCATTTACAATATGCATAAAACCTGACAATATGATGATTGATATTTTTGATGAATATGAAACAATTTGTTTATATGTGGAGTAAAGGTATTAATTATCCCTAAGGTTCCTTCCTATATTATTAAGTATTTGTTAGATTAGAGGGGTTGCAAGGAATAAGTTTCACCTTGTTGATTCACTAAGTCGAGGAACTAACCTACCTATGTTTCTAGTGAGTATAAGCCCATTCACCAAATTTTCAAAGATGAGTGTCCAAAAGCAAATAGCTTTTTGCAATGAAAAGGAAGATGGGTTGGCTACATTATTCTTGGTGAATGAACAACTAAATAAGTGTGAATCATTGTTATGTTTATGCTTTTCTCTATACTGGAATGAAGCAAGGGGGGCATAGGTAAGCACTTAAAGCATAGGGTGGTGGATGAACTTACAACCACCTATGCAAGATATA
>LPNX010972073.1:18604-34433 GCA_001517045.1 Pseudotsuga menziesii
AAGAAATATTCCCCCCAATTTTTCACGATTTATGTTGATGATTTACAGGGATGTTACAAGCTATATATAGCTAGAATTGCATCTCTAAGTTTGTGTCTGTATTCATTCAACATTCAGAAATTATTACTGTAAGCTAGGTAAATACATACCTACTATTTATTGCTCACCTATTATTTATAACTCTACTAACATATTTCATTTGTCAGTAGAGACATGTTCATACTATAGTAGATTTAATCATAGGAGCAAGATTAAAGAAATAAATATACTAATTAGCTACCTTAGGGTATTGCTTACAAACAGAACTACTTTATAGATAAATATATATATATATATATATATATACAAATAAGGCCATCAAGTATAAACATTTATGAAAGCTATCTATACATTTAATTCCAAAATTAAATAACTCATATAATGCCTTTCAAGGTCTGCCATAATAAGAATATACTAGTATCAAAACTTTGCATTTAAATTATCAGTGTCATAATTAAATAAATGAAGGAATCATCGTGACCATCCATGTGGTCCTTTACAAATATTTGTTCATAATTCATACAAAAGAATCCACAGTTCTATCCATTTTCCATCTATACATAACCATAAACAAAATTACATAACTCATCAAACATTACCATAACCAAATTAAAATAATACATCTTATATAGTAATCATATCATATTAAAATAACATCAAAATCATATTATAAATCCATGTATTGCAAACATGAACAGGAATCGAATCCTATGGGCATGTAAGCCCAGCTTGATTTTATTTATTAAGATACCATTCATTACATTACATTAAAACCCCACTTTCCAATAGAGGTTGCAACATCGATTCCCATGGATGTCCAGACCCAAGGCAAGGCCTTAATAACAAACCATAAGTATTGTATGTACAAAACAACAACCAAATCCTATAACCATTCTTACACAAGCCATGCTATACATCAAATCGTATGCAGGTTGTGTTTTATAAAATACATCCACTACAATATAAATAACAAATGCAAATGTCGAGGTCGTAAGACCTTAATCCAATCACGACCTCGGCCAAGTTTCAATTTAATACACAGTCCTACCAAATTAACCCTACACTATACTATCGCAGCACTGTGGGAAAGGATCATGCCATTCATCGCATGGCCTATATTCATGATGTCTGTATGTTTACAATACAAGCTAAGTAACGTTGTTACACACAGAACCTTCAAGCCGACGAATGCCCACATAAATCCACCATAACAACAGAATAACACAGTGAAATCGTGTTATGCACATCATAAGATAAAAACCATGGTAAATCAATTAATAAAAATAGTATGCATCCATTTACACAGAGCTTATGAAGTAAAATACACAGTCGACATATTAAATATTATAAACAAGTTTACACAGGCATGCCAATGGGCTAATGCACCATTGCAAGTAATGGTATAGCCCATGGCTAAAAATACCCAACTAAAACACGATTTGCATAAACAAAGACCAAGTGTGCTAGAAGCCCAAACATTCCTATATTTGCTCCTAAATAGCCCAAGTAAAATTACAAACAAAAATGTATACCCAGAACCAGAGGGAGTGTGATTTCACCCCACGGCCGAAGCCATTTAAACATTGTTCAAAATCCAAGTCTGTAATCATATGCCTGAAGGTGAATTTCAAACCCCACATCGAAACCCATAGCATAAAACCCCAACCAAGCAAAAAATATATGTGCATTCTTCCCAAGAGGGCCGAGAGGTAGCAAGTAGAGACTTGCTCATAGGATTACCATGGCCACGATTGCAAACGCTTGGAGCCAACAAAGTTGAAGCCATGCTGCTCCTCATTACCTTTCGGCACCTACAAACACAAGCAAAACTAGGGATGAGAAATATGGACATGTTAACAAGCAATAAACCAAACAATGTGTAGGCGTATAAACCCAACGAAGCATACCTCACGGTCTATGGGCCACCTCCATGGTCTTCCCCCTGCGCAGAGCCAAAGTGCAAAAACCCCAAATGACAAACACAATGCACAACCATTGTGAGACAAGCCTAAGGGAAGGCTGTCACGCTTCTCCAAATGCATTGAATGCACCAGCTGGAAACCACTAACACCATCCAAACCCACTCTCCATAGTTTAGGTTTCGTCGCATTAATATGTATGTCCACTTCCCACATGAAGGCTTAAACCCTGCTATCGTATGGTTTATACCATACGCTATAGTTTCACCACCCTATTTCATATCACATTGTAACATTACAACATATACACTATAAGAAAGGTTATTATATTACAATGGCAGGGTTTAAGTGTAAAATCCATTTATGGTCTGCGCTAGCCTTAATTCAGCCCAAGACTTATGTATTTAATATAATGTATATACCGTAGGTTTAAAACCTATTAACATATGAACCTTAGGATTAAGAAATAAACTTCACACCATGCAATTAAGTCCTAAGCTTTTTCTTAGCAAACATGGCATATGGAATATGCCATGTTAATTACTTTAACCCTTATAAATCAATGGATGGGTTTTGAAGGCCACATATCTAACCTGCAAAATTGAAAATACAAGAGGAATTAATAATTATTAATAGACTAAAACATAAATCATAATTAATGCCAAGATATGAACTAAAGAATTTAAAAGACCCGACGGAAGTATAATTACTGAATAAGAGCTATAGCAGTAATAGTTAAATTGAGGAGAATAGTAACTATACCTATTATAATTTGGAGTCAATAAAAGAACCAAAGTCAACCAACAGTATGATCTTTAAGGTCACAGCTTTCTGTACAGTTTGAACAAATTTCCGTCACAAGCATGAACTGCATGTAAATAGGACGGGTGCCTTAGTTCAGAGAACTAAGTAAGCCTGTGTAAAAAAGTAATACTTTACCTCTCAAACCGTCATGGGAGAAAAAGTCTCGCCACTTGGCCCACTTTGTTTCCACAAACAAAGTTAAGTTAGGAATCCATAATTAACAAGTGCGACAATGCAGAAAGGACGAAGCAAATAAATCCAATGACGACACGTAAGTGACCAAAGAGTAAACATAATACTAAGTAGTAAACAACAATACAACATCATAAGTAAAATACATTGAAAATAATGACTGAAATGTAAATGACAAAACGTAAGAACAACTTACGACTAAACAGAAGTACATAAAGTGTACGATAGAGTTCCATAAGTAAATAATGTTCTGTCTAGGTAGTTTTTACTAGCCTATAATTTTTTTTTCAATTTTTGGGGACATTACAAGTGGTATCAGAGCCCAATTTCAATACTAAGAGACCTATGGGCGCACCAAGCATTCACACAGAAAAAAAATAAAGTATGTTAATTAAATATGTTACTAACATAAATTTTTCTGTCATTTAAAAAAATTTGTGTTTACAAGAAACTTTTACAGCACTGTTCAATTTATGAATACTGAGGAAGAAAATAGTCATCAAAGGAAGATGACCATCCCCACTCCAGAAGCAGAGTTGGTGGTACCACTCTGGAAGCAGAGCTGGTGGTAGAGATAAAAACTCTTATGTTTTGAAAACTTTACATAGTCTTCAAGCTGAATTGAAAAGTTTTAGAGAAGATAGCCTGAATGAAAGGAAGGAACAAGCTATAAATGAAGCCTTACTGAGAAATATGACAGCATCAAGCCCGCAAGGTAAACCTACTCCGTCCACAAACAGTTCCAAAAGAGAACCTTACCCAAAACAGGCCAGCAGCCCAAGAAAAGAGGAAAAAGAATGTACCCATGAAGCAACTAAATAAGACCATCACAGTCCTTTTAGTGATGACTCACTTTCTCCATAGAGAAAGAAGAAAAGGAGTGATGACAGTCTTCAGGGGGAGTTCCGAAAAATAAGAGCCCTAACCTATGAAGGTGAAGTAAACACGGGGGGAAAGGCTGAAGAGTGGCTGTTGGGCATGAGTAAGTACTTTCAGCTTCATAGCTATTCAAGTGAGATGAAGGCTCAGCTTTCCATATATAACTTGAATGGAAAAGTAGCAAGATGGTGGAGAGATTTAAAACACAACAAGAAACATAAGCTAAGGGAAATACGTTGGGATACTTTCCAAAAAAAAATTCAAGAAAAATATATGTCAGAAAGATTCTTTGACTGAAAAGAAAAAGAGTTTCACGAACTACGCATGGGATCCATGAGTATGAATGCATTTATTAACAGATTTCTAGATCTGTTTCATTATGTTCCATACATCAAGGAAGAAAAGGTAAAGATCCAACAGTTCCTAGGATGTCTTCCTCCCAGTTTCTGGGACATGATTGAATTTGACATGCCTAAGACGTTTGGATACCACGCTGCACAAATCTAGGCTCTATTATGAGCATGGACAACTAAGGCACAAGAACCTGAACCAAAACCGAGACAAGTCTAAGAACTTATTTGATAACCGCAAACCTGGGTCCAACCCACAGCCATATAGAAAGAAGAATAACATCTTTCAAGCGAACAGGAGCTTTAATAA
Source organism: Pseudotsuga menziesii (assembly GCA_001517045.1). Taxonomy (NCBI): domain Eukaryota; kingdom Viridiplantae; phylum Streptophyta; class Pinopsida; order Pinales; family Pinaceae; genus Pseudotsuga; species Pseudotsuga menziesii. The sequence goes on from LPNX010972073.1 coordinate 23,098, forward strand.
ACCTGGTACGAAGCCTTATGTACTAGCTACTAATGTTAACAAACTAGTAGCAAGTGGAGCCAATGCTACCCCACTACAGATCATGTGCTGGAAATGCAACAGGCCTCATTATGCCTGAGATTGTAAGGACAAGACTAGTGGGGTCTTTTACAACTTACAAGAAGAACCAACTGTCGAGGACATAGCTATAAGACCCCAGATCTATGCATCATTGGATGCACGACAGGTAGATCATCAAGCTACGATGGTGGAGATAGAAGGTAAGATCTTGAACACTTATGTCTCAATACTTATTGATCCCAATGCTTGCTAGAGCTATTTTGCACCTAAAATTATTGATATATGCAAACTAGGCAAAGTAAAGCATGATAAACCTTAATTGGTTCAGTTAGCCACAGGTACGAAACGAAAAGTTTCAGATATTTTTAAAGAATGTGAGGTAAACCTGAATGGTTTTCTTACAAAATTAAACCTAAACATCATACATTTAGGATCGTATGATGTACTTATCAGCATGGACTGGATGGAATAGCACAATGTCGTGCTCGATTGTTTGCACAAGTCTATCTTGTGTACTGATAGCCTGGGGAACCAAGTGAAGGTTCAGGGCATTCCAAAGAAAGTTTTTGTAAGACAAATATATATATTACAAACAAAGAAATGCATTAGGAAAGGCTGTAAGTTGTTTTCAATAAACATCCGAGACATAGAATCTGATAGGGAACAACGCATAGAATACTTCCCTGTTCTTGAAGAATTCAAGGATGTGTTTCCTGAGGAAATCCCTGAATTACCTCCAAAATGAGACCTAGACGTCTCCATTGAATTGACCACAGGATCATTTTCGGCCTCAAAAGACCCTTACTACATGAGTGCACCTGAGTTGGTGGAACTCAAACTGCGGTTGCAGGAATTGATAGAGAAAGGGTATATTCGACCCAGTGTGTCCCCTTGGGGAGCACCGATTTTGTTCATAAAGAAGAAATACGGTACAATGCGGATGTGCATTGATTATAGTCAGTTGAACAAATGACTATAAAGAATCGTTACCCACTCTCCCGGATCAACGACTTATTTGACCAAGTACGAGGAGCCAGAATCTTTTCAAAGATTGACCTGCGATTTGGATACCATCATGTACGGATTCGCGACAAAGATATTTACAAAACCGCCTTTCGTACAAGGTACGAGCACTATGAGTTTGTAGTGATGCCATTTGGGTTGACCAATGCACCCGCAAACTTTATGTGTATGATGAATAGAATATTCAGTAGGTATTTGGATAAGTTTTTCCTTGTCTTCATTGATGACATCCTGGTTTATTCCAAGAATAAAGAGGAACACGAAGAACACCTTTTTGTAGTACTACAAGTGTTAAGAGAACACCAGCTTTATGCTAAGCTTAGTAAATGTGATTTTTACAAACCGTAGATACAGTATCTAGGTCACATTATATCCAAGATAGGGATAGTTGTGGAACCCAAAAATATTAAAGCCATAAAGGATTGGCCTACCCCTACTAGTGTCACTTAAATTAGGTCATTCTTGGGATTAACCGGATATTATTGAAAGTTCATTGAGAACTTCTCAAGAATCTCTTGCCCCATGACTACTTTGCAGAAGAAAGCAAATAAGTTCATATGGACTGACAAGTGCGAAGAAATATTTCAAAAGCTTAAGCATCTTTTCAGGACCGCATCAGTGTTGTGGATTGCGGATCCCGATGGGGATTTCGTTGTTTGCTCGAATGCAAGCAAGGAAGGACCTAGAGGATTCCTCTTGTAGAATCACCACGTGATCTATTACGAATCGCAAAAATTGAAAGAATATGAGCAAAATTACCCTACGCATGATCTTGAGTTAGCAACCATCATCCATGCTTTGAGGATGTGGAGGTACTACCCCATGGGAAGGAAGTTCCTTCTAAAGACAGACAATATGAGTCTAAAGTATTTATTTGATCAACTGGATCTGAATGCAAGGCAAGCCAGATGGTTGGCTTTCCTAAGCAAGTACCATTTTGAGTTTAATCACATTAAGGGCAAGGAGAATAAGGTTGCCAATGCTTTAAACCGATAAACTCGCATGATTTATGAGGTGACTTTGAGTCAAACCGATGCAGATTTGCATGAGAAGATTAGAGCGGCCAACAGAGTTGACCCCTTCTATGTAGAGATCCTCAAGAAAGTCTAGGAGGACCAATTGTTTCAACAACAAAAGGAATACAAGGTCGATGAATCTGAACTGCTATGGTCCAAGGATCATTTGTATGTTCTAGAAGGAGGAGATCTTCGGTCCAACATCCTCACAAAATTTCATCGGGAACCCTACTCGGGGCACCTAGGATATCAAAAGATGATATCCGTTGTCAAAAGACACTTTTTCTGGCCTAAGTTAAAGGCTGACATTGCAATTTTTATTGCGAAATGTCAAGAGTGCCAGCTATTCAAGGCTGAGCATCAGCATCCTGCGGTATTGCTGCAGCCATCGCCCATTCCGGAATGGAAGTGGGAGGTTATTAGTATGGAATTTATCAACAGCTTACCGAAAAGTAAGAAGCAAAATTATTATATTTGTGTGGTCATCGGCAAATTGTCGAAGGCATCACACTTCATTCCTATAAAGTCAACCTACAAGGCCGTGAACATTGCTTATATATTTTTGAAAGAAATACTTAGATTACATGGGATACCCAAGGTAATTATCTCGGATCGAGATGTTAAGTTCACAGGAAACTTTTGGAGATCTTTATTCTCTGGATTGGAGACATGGTTGAACTTCAGCACTACATATCACCCGCAAACAAATAGGAATACTGAGAGAGTAAACCAAATTGTCGAGAACATGCTCCAAATTTATGTCATGAACAATCCCACGAAGTGGGAGGATTACCTGCATCTCGCAGAGTTTGCATATAAGAATGGTTATCATGCTTCCACCAAGATGAGTCCCTTTGAGGTACTCTATGGATAGAAGGGTAGAACTGTCGGTTACATGGGATAGCCCAATGGATCGGCTCATGTTAGGGCCTGATTTGTTGATGTACTTCGAACATTTGGTTACCAAGGTCCAAGTGAACCTGAAGGAAGCACAAGCCCACCAGAAAATTTACGCAGATCGAAAAAGAAAGGATAAAGACTTTCAAATAGGAGATCATGTTTAATTGAAAGTAAAAGCCAAACGAAGCTCGTTGAGCTTGGATAGGTGCAGTAAGTTAGCACCTATATTTTGTGGACCTTTTGAAATACTGGCCAAGAAAGGGCCAGTGGCTTATGAACTAGCATTTCCCACGCATGTAAGAGTCCACAATGTTTTCCATGCATCTTTGTTAAATAAATATGTTTATGATACTAAACATGTTGTTGATTGGTCCCTATTATAGGTGGAACCTGATGGGGATTTTTCCCCTAAGCCTACTCATATATTGGACAAACAAGAAGTGCAGCTTCGGAAGTGCACCGTGGTCCAAATGAAAGTGCAGTGGAAGCACTTTGAGGCTGACGAAGAAACTTGGGAGAATGAGGCCACCATGAGAAAGGATTACCCTGTCGTGTTTCATGATATCATTTTGAGTCCCTAGAACACCAGGGACAATGTTTTTCTAAGCAGGGAGGGATGTAATATCCCAAATTTTGGACCTAACACTTATAGGCATGTGCCTATTGATTATGATGATTATATTGATGTTTTATTTATATTGGGTCGAATAACCCACTGCATATGAACATGATGATTTGTTTTATATATTGGGTGTAATCCAATTATTGATGATATATGTATATGCTTGTTTGTGTTGGGTGTGGACCTTGAAGCACATGATTGATGAGATGTTTTGTGTTGAGCGAGTAGATCTGGAACATTTGAGTGATTGATGAATTGTGTTGAGCAAGAAGCTCTGGAGCACATAAGTACTTACCTTTGTGTTGAGCGAGAAGCTCTAGAACAGATGAAAATATAATTGGATGTGTTGGGCATAAGCCCTGGATCCTTCCATGTTGATGTTGAGCATAAGCTCTAGAGCATTGGATCCTTGGCCATTCTATCCCTAGGTGTATCGTACAAATACATCCTAGCATTTAGTGTTGAGTGAAATCTCTGGAATTGCACTATGTTTGTAAATCCCTACTATAGGCGTTGAGCATGGGCTCTGGTAAGCGCTAGGGGTTACTAAAAAATAATTTAATAACTTTCGAGTGAAAACGACTCAGGAAAAATATCGATATCATCACACTTATTTATAAGTGATTAAATGAAATTTTGAATTTATGTATTCTCATCAAAGCACTGAAGAGATACCATGTTATACGAGGGAAATCCAACATGCAAGGATGTTTAGAGATTCCTAGCCTAGTAGACCTAAGCCACCTATCTACTTGACCTTAATGAATAAGTGTCATTAAGTCTAGGGATCATGGTACATGATGCCCAAAGACATTGTTAGCAAGTGTTATAATGCTATGTATTTTATACATAGTATGTATGAAAAATTTATTATGATTAAATATATAATTAAATAAAATAAAGAAGAAAATCTCCATCAATTATTATTTATTATTAAAGGATTAATAAATAGTATAATACCTATGAAAGTTTAACTAGGAACTAGTTAAAAGTTCCTAGGTTACGTATTGAAAATTACCCGAGTAATTAAAAAAGGGTTAAATCAAGAAATCAAGGATTTCTTGATTTAACTGTCCATTTGAACTGAAAAGTTTATCTATAAAAACTCAAGCCAAGCAAAGGCTTGGGGTGATGATTTTATCTTTGGAGAATTATTATTCTGCCTCTTTTCTCTCTCAAGTGTTTTCCTGGAGAACTTTCTCCTATAAGGAAAACAGGATTGATTCAGACTAAATACCAATTAGGAAACCCTTCCTTAGGAGCTCTAAGCTACTTGCATGTTGGATTCCATCTCAGGGGGATATGGATTTAAAACCAGGAACGCTTCTAGGTCATGGTTGGGAGGAACGTGGTAGTTCCCAAGTGATTTGGTCATCAAAATCAGAGGTCAGATCTATCTTAAATTGTTAATGCTAGTTATTTAAAAAGTGTGTAGGTTCAGCCATTAAAGGAGCTTCAGGAAGAAAAATTATAGGTATGAGTTCTTCGTATGTTAAGTTCATTTCTAGGGTAAATGTTGGTTGCTTTATATAAATGTTCTTTATATATTTTTAACCCTGAAATAATGGTTCTGTCCATATCTCCTAGGGTTACATTTCTTAAAACCTAACCCTAGACTGTCTATGTTATCTTCTAGATTAAATGATGGATATGTTAAATAAATGTTTTCAATGTATCTACTAACCCTATGTATTTTATTTTCCGGCGAGACTCTACTAGGGTTTGTATTTTCTTCAATACTCCCTTGGGTTGTAAATGTTATCATATGTTGTATATAGCTAGGATTGCATCTCTAAGTTTGTGTCTGTATTCATTCAGCATTCAGAAATTATTACTATAAGCTAGGTAAATCCATACCTACTATTTATTTCTCACCTATTCTTTATAACTCTACTGGCATATTTCATTTTTTGGTAGAGACATGTTCATATTATATTAGATTTAATCATAGGAGCAAGATTAAAGAAATAAATATATAATTAGCTACCTTAGGGTATTACTTACAAACATAACTACTTTATAGATAAATATATATATACAGATAAGGCCATCAGGTATAAACATTTATGAAATCTATCTATACATTTAATTCCAAAATTAAATAACTCATATAAGACCTTTCAAGGTCTGCCATAATAAGAATATACTAGTATCGAAACTTTGCATTTAAATTATCAGTGTCAGAACTAAATAAACGAAGGAAGCATCGTGACCATCCATGTGGTCCTTTACAAATCTTTGTTCATAATTCATACAAAATAATCCACAGTTCTATCCATTTTCCATCTATACATAACCATAAAAAAATTTACATAACTCATCAAACATTACCATAACCAAATTAAAATAATACATCTTATACAGTAATCATATCATATTAAAATAACATCAAAATCATATTATAAATCCATGTATTGCAAACAGGAACGGGAATCAAATCCTATGTGCATGCAAGCCCAACTTGCTTTTATTTATTAAGATACCATTCATTACATTACATTAAAACCCTGCTTACCAACAGAGGTCGCGACATCGATTCCCATAGATGGCCAAACCCAAGGCAAGGCCTTAATAACAAACCATAAGTATTGTATGTACAAAACAACAACCAAATCCTATAACCATTCTTACGAAGGCCACGCTATACATCAAACCGTATGTGGGTTGTGGTTTATAAAATACATACAATACAGTATAAATAACAAATACAAACGTCGAGGTCCTAATAGCCTAATCCAATCATGGCCTTGGCCAAGTTTCAATTTAATACACAGTCCTACCAAATTAACCCTACACTATTCTATCGCAGCACTGTGGGAAAGGCTCATACCATTCATGGCATGGTCTATACCCACAATGTCCGTATGTTTACAATACAAGCTAAGGAACATCGTTACACATAGAACCTTCAAGCCGTTAAATGCCCACATAAATCCACCGTAACAATAGAATAACGCAATGAAATCATGCTATGCACATCATAATATAAAAACCATGGTAAATCAAATAATAAAAACAGTATGCATCCATTTACACAGAGCTTACTAAGTAAAATACATAGTCGACATATTAAAGATATAAACAAGTTTACACAGGCATGCCAATGGGCTAACGCACCATTGTAAGCAATGGTCCAGCCCGTGGCTAAAAATCCCCAGCTAAAACATGATTTGCATAAACAAAGACCAAGTTTGATAGAAGCCCAAACATTCCTCTCTTCGCTACTAAACAACCCAAGTAAAATTACAAACCCAAATGTATACCCAAAACCAAAGGGACTGTGATTTCACCCCATGACCAAAGCCATTTAAACATTGTTCAAAATCCAAGTTCGTAATCATATGCCCGAAGGAGAATTTCAAACCCCACATCGAAACCCATAGCATAAAACCCCAACCAAGCAACAAATCTATGTGTAGTCTGCCCATGAGGGCCGAGAGGTAGAAAGTAGAGACTTGCTCACAAGCTTACCATGGCCATGATTGCAAATTCTTGGAGCGAACAGATTTGAAGCCACGCTGGTCCTCATTACCTTTTGGCACCTGCAAACACAAGCGAAACTAGGGATGAGAAGTATGGCCATGTTAACAAGAAATAAACCAAACAATGTGTAGGCATATAAACCCAACGAATCATACCTCATAGTATGTGGGTCACCTCCATGGTCTTCCCCCTGTGCAGAGCCAAAGTGCAAAAGCCCCAAATGACAAACACAATGCACAACCATTGTGAGCCAAGCCTAAGGGAAGGATGCCATGTTTCTCCAAACACATTGAATGCACCAGCTGGAAACCACTGACGCAATCCAAACCCAGTCTCCATAGTTTAGGTTTCATCACATTAATATGTATGTCCACTTCCCACATGAAGGATTAAACCCTAATATCATATGGTTTATACCATATGTTATAGTTTCACCACCCTACTTCATATCACCTTGTAATATTACAACATATACACTATAAGCAAGGTTATTATATTACAATGATAGGGTTTAAGTGTAAAGTCCATTTATAGTCTACACTAGACTTAAGTCAACCTAAGACTTATGTATTTAATATAATGTATATACCATAGGTTTAAAACCTATTAACATATGAACCTTAGGCTTAAGAAATAAAATTCACACCATACAATTAAGTCCTAAGCTTTTGCTTAGTGAACATGGCATATGGAATATGCCATGTTAATTACTTTAACCCTTATAAATCAATGGTTGGGTTTTGAAGGCCATGTATCTAACCTGCAAAATAGAAAACATAAGAGGATTTAATAATTATTAATATACTAAAACATAAATCATAATCAATGCCAAGATATGAGCTAAAGAATTTAAAAGACCAAACAAGAGATTTAGCAGTAACAGTTAAATTGAAAAGAATAGTAACTATACCTGTTATAATTCGGAGTCAATAAAAGAACCAAATTCAACCAAAAGTATGATCTTTAAGGTCACATATTTCCGTACGCTTTGAACAAATTTCAGTCACAAGCATGAACTGCATGTAAATAGGACAAGTGCCTTAGTTTATAGAACTAAGTAAGCCTACGTGACAAAGTAATACTTTACCTCGCAAACTGTCATGGGAGAACAAGTCCCGCCACTCCACCCACTTTGTTTCCACAAACAAAGTTAAGTTAGGACTCCATATTTAACAAGTGCGACAATGCAAAAAGGAAGAAGCACATAAATCCAATGATGACACATAAGAGACAAAAGAGTAAACATAATACTAAGTAGCAAACAGAAGTACAACATTATAAGTAAAATACATTAAAAATAATGGCTGAAATGTAAATGACATAACGTAAGAACAGCTTACGGCTAAACATAAGTACATAAAGTGTACAATAGAGTTCTGTAAGTAAATAATGTTCTGTCTAGGTAGTTTTTACTAGCGTATAATTTTATTTTATTTTTTTTATTTTTGGGGGCATTACATTATGGCATCTCCAAATACTACCATATTTTTGGTCTCTTTCCTGCTAGGAGGTAACAAGGTTCCCTCCTCCTATCTCCCTCACTCATTTAGGGATGTGACTTGGGAAGGCTAGGAATTTTGTTTCGATGAAGCCCAATGCAAAACATGGGCCAACCTTCATAGTGGACAAATGTGAGGAAGTGCCTATGGTGGAGATTACCCATCTAGAGGTTAATGGATACCTCCAGCAAAATAGAGACCTTGCTATGATTGGTCGTTTCAATGGACTCTAGCCTCCTACCGCAGATCTCTTGCAATGGATTAGCTGAAATTGGTCACAACACTATAGCTCAAAAGGGTTTTTCATCATGGTCTTTCACAATATGGAAGAATATTTGAAAATTATGACAAAGGGGCCTTCATTCTAGGGGAATGCTCAACTATTTTGTACCCCTGGTTCCCTAATTTTGACCCTTCCTTTATGTTTGCAACCACCATCATTATCTGTATTCATCTTCCAAACTTTCTAATCCATTTTTGGCACTACTCAATGTTTCATGGTATTGAAACTCTTTGGGAAGCTTCATTTTGATAGATGAAAAGTGAATAAACCAGGGGCTCTTCACCTATGTTGGAATCTGCATAAACATTTACCTCAACAAAGTTCTTTCTGATGAGATCAACTTGAAATTATGCAATTATGTCTTGACCTGAGTTTTAGAGTACAAAGAGACTGCTTTTCAGTGTTGGATATGCACCTTCACAATGCTTGTCCATGGTGGATCCCTCATTAGAAAAGGAAGAAAACATTCTTCAAATCTAAGCATTGGAAGCCTACTGATATCTAGATCTCAGGTGATAAGGAGAATGAAGACTAATCTCATGATGAATTACCTTCAACTGAAGTGGTTCATGATGTCAATAATCAAATGATCCTTCTAGGAAAATATTCTATCTTGCAAAAAGAGACTCTCTTACCACTCTTCTTACAACAAAATAAGTTTTCTCATTAGAAGATATATATTTCGAGGTTAAGTTTCTAGCAAATGGAAAATCCAAAGACATTGAAGGCTACCAAGAATAAATCTTAAAAATTGGAGAGCTTGTCCTCATCCCACACATCCACAAACTCTTTAATATATAGGTCAAGCAAGGGTTCCCTACACCTTGGGATCACAGCCTCATTATTCTTATTTTCAAATTGGATATACAAATAACCCCTCTAACTATTGAACCATTATGATTCAGCCATTGTTAGCTAATTTATAAGGTATTATTTTATAAAAGAATATCAACAAATGGATAGAAATGGAAGGTAAGCGAGCTAAAGGCCAAACAAGTTTTCAGAAGGCATCACTCTACAAGGAACCACTTCGTTAGGCTTAAGTTCATTGCAAAGGAATTTCATAGTAATAAATATAATATAGTTGTTGAGTTGTGGACATTAGAAAAGCTTTTGATATGGTTCCTAGAAATAACCTATGGAATGGTTTAGAGGATCTTAAGGTTCCTTTTGGGTTCATAGCTGCCACAATCAAATTATACAAAAAGGTCATTCCCAAGTTTAAGAACACTAAGGGATGGCTGATAGATATAGCTGTAATATTGGGGTTAAGCAAGGATGCCACCTCTCCCCTTCTTAAATACTTTTGTTATAATAAGGGTATGGTTGTTAACGTCGATAAGACTCAATTTATGATTATAAAATCCAAGAAATACACCAACCCTAATTTTTATATGACAATAGAAAATTGGAGGAACTTCTTACAACTATCTTGGAATTGATATTCATCACAAACTCTGCTAACTATAACATTTATAAAAGGATTAACAAAGAGTGGAAAGCTTACTTTGGTCTTGAAAACAATTGTAAATCATCCAACATAGTCATGTGGGATAAAAACAAGTTCCTCTTTGAAACTCTTGTCATTTCCGTGATCTGATATGGTTGTGAAGTTTGGGATTGCATTATTTCTAGAGAATATTGTAGAAATATTAAGCAAATCCAAAAGTGTTTTATAACTTATAATCTCAAAAATTAAAATCAAAATTCCTTATCCTATTCTCCTCACAGATGTGGTTCTTTCCCCCATCGAGAGCATGGTTGTGACTACTATGTACCTGATGTACAAGCACATAAAAAATAACATAAGAGATGAGAGACTTCCTAAAATTTCTTTAAAATCAAGTCAAAACCAACTACGCTTAAACCACTGGGGCATTAAAAAAAATGACACTTTGTATAATATATCTAATTTCAAAAATATTATTACATCTAAGTTTAAAGATAATTTGTGGTGCAAAAAATATTTATATGTTAAAAGAAAATTAAGATAATATAAGGAGTTCATTAACCCTAATCTAGAACATCAAAAGTATCTCTTGGTATTAACTAGTTCAAAGAAGAAAATTAGTATAGACAAAATAAAAACAAAATCACCTCCATAGCGAAACAATGTGTTGGTCTATTCCTAAAACTTCGTGGGTGGAAAGGGTTTTCCATCTTTGTGATTCTATGAGCATTGAGGATGAAAATCACTTTCTATTAGAGTGCAATGTTTACACCCTTATTATATCTGAGGTTCATAGTATTTGTTACAATACAAACATTTCCAACCTACTAACTTGTCAAAACTAAAGAGAGATAGGAAAGCTTCCTGCCAAGCTTTTTGAGCATAGGAATAAAAATTTTAAACGAACCAAATAATACCCTTCATAGGGTCCAATAGAGCAAAGTTGGTCTCAATCATCATCATCATCATTATCATCATCATCATCATCATCATCATCATC
>LPNX010972073.1:34853-51104 GCA_001517045.1 Pseudotsuga menziesii
TGTTTTGCAGAATAGAGGTTTTATGGGCCCAGGTAGATGCATATTTTGTAAAGTGGAAGTGGAATCTGGACATCATATTTTTTGGAATTTGTCCTTTATTCTAGGAGGTTTGGTTCGAACTGAAAAAAATGGGATTGTCTTTCATTGGAAGCTAATATTAAAAATTGGTTCAAGAATGAAAAAAGTAATAGATCACTTCCGTTCTGTATAATTTGCAAAGTTTGGAAGGCTCGTAATAGAGAAATTTTTCATGTTTGGTTTATTGTTTCTATGTATGTTAGTATAAAGGTTACGATATATTTTCTCAAATGGTACAAAGAAAAGGAAACAAAGACTCCTAAAAATATTTGTTTTTTTCTTTGGATATGGACCGTCAATTGGTTTCTTTGATGCAGAGGAGCACGAAGGATTATGTGGGGCTAGTATGGTCATCAGATAAAATATGAATTATTTTATAAAGTGTTGGATGGGAGTGGCAAAATGAACTAATACAAGGAGAGAGCTTCTGGAATTATGGGGTATTCTTTTCATTTCTAAACATTGGAGGATTGATGCTATCCACATTGTAGGTGACTCTCAAGTATTGATCAATTGGGAAAAGGGTGTTGCAAATATTCAATCTTTGACTTTGACACCGTGGATGGAGAGTAATATCTTTGATGGATTATTTCAATGATATTTATTCTCAACATATTTTCATAGAATTCAATTGCACAACAAAAATTTTATCTAATATCAAAGCAATTGGAGAAACGGATGGTTACATTCATTTTGAGGTTTTAAGGAATAGACTTCTTTATTACTCGGGTAGAATGGTTATATATGATGAAATATTATGATATTCATGAACTTATCAAGTTGGAAAAGGAAACAGTTTGTCATTCTCCATGTCTTTAACTTATGTTTCATAGTATTCTGGGATAAGTAGTTTTGCTATGATAGTTTTTAAATGTGAAGCTTATGGGAGCTTCTTATTCTAGACTTTTTGGGAATTTGGAATTTGGGATAGATAAGTCCCATGTAAGATGCAACTTTTTTATAATATAAAGTTTTTTTTTCCCCAGGGTATTCACTTAGTGAAACTTTGTCATAGCACCTCCGTTAATGAAATATTAAAAAATACCCCAAATTTCACTAGATATTGATGATTACTTACAAAAATCCTTTTATTGATCCCTCCCAACACATATTTCTAATTAAAAAACCCCTATTTTTACAATACATTCCTTATTTTTACTAGAAACTCCTTTTTCTACACTTCAATACCTATAAACCCCCCATACCCTATTCCCCACCCCCGATAACTACAATATATTGACCTTATTTTTTGTTAGAATTATAATCCTTAATGGAAACAAGAATTCCATAAACAAGCTAATGATCTAGGCACACAATTAACCTCACAAATAATTGCAGAGAAATAACATAAAGAGAGAAGGAGAATGACCACACATGAAGAATGAATCTCTCATTAAGAATGATTAATGAATGATTGATTGATAATATTATCACAAAGGTAATAATTCCTTATAAAGGAATATAGAATGTCCAAAGAAGCAACTCAAGCTATATCATAAGACGAGCTTACTAAAACTAGAGAAAACCCCTTATGTGTTTAAATTACTTTCCAATCCAGTCAAGGAGAGGTCGAATCGGGTAGGTTAGATAGGGTTAATAATGAGTGATGTAAATTCAAGTAAATAATGACAAAAAGGACATAAAAATATGGAGGATGAGTTGGGAAAAAGATAGGCAGTTTCCATGTGACTAGTTTTTACCCTTTCCACTTTAAAACTGCAAAAACAGTCTAAAAATTGGAAAGGAAGGAAATGTGTAGTTACTAATCTGAGTAGTCAATAAATTTGGAAGAATCTTATCGAAAATCAGTATAAGGAACTCATGGGTGTAAACATGACAAGTGTTTCCCATAATTGGAAGTAGAGGCTAACTACTTAGGCTAGAACCTAGGAAATTAATCATGAGGATTAATAAAATATATCCTAATTATGGGAATGGGTTTTTGAGTATTCTAACACCCCCCTTTCATTTTGAATTATGTGGAATATCTGAAAAAAGTATCAAAAATATATATATAGGACCCAACAACAAGGTTATGGTCACCCTTTACAATTTATTTGTCTAGAGAACTTAGGAAAGAGGAAAAAAGACATGGGGAAAATACTCCCTCAAGAAAAGGACACAAAATGTAAGCCAAAAATGTTGAATTTCTGCTTCTCCAAACTCAATATGATATTATGCTTGATAAAATGTCTGGAGGTATCTTCTTCTTGGAAAGAAGAGAAATCTGCTCAATTGGACCAGGAACATAAACAACTACAGGATGTAAACTAGGCCCATGTACAACAATTGAGGTCCACTAATGTAAGGGAATAAGTGGCTTCTCAATAGAATTGAAAATCAGACAGAAATCAGGTCCAAATGAGACTTGTGATTCTTGAGCAAGCATTTTTGAACCATGTAAAGTGAGATTAGCTCCAAGCAAATATGAATTGTCTTGAAACTTTGAACCAAAAAGGGTTATAGAAGCTCCAAGAGTGATTATAAAAGGTTCCAAAATATATTTGGACTTGAAATATGATCTTAATTTATATCCAAAATAGGTGTTATCAGATCCAAAATTGAGGAACAAGAGTTCACAATGTGGCAATACTTTGGCAGTGTCTCCATCTTCAGTAGAATTATGAAACAATGTGTTATTCAACATGTAGGAATAGGTAGAAGGAATTGTATCAGAATGAGTGAGTGTATTTTCAACTCTCTCACACTTTGATTCATACTTAAAAACATCCAAAATATCACCATCCATCACATCATCTTCAGGAGAATCCTGCGCAAGTTCTTCAGAAACTGAAAATACACCTTTAAAATCAGCAATTGAAGATAAAATGGAGAACAATTGATGAAAGGAGATTTATTCTTCAATAGTGGAGGTTTGAATGTATTCTTCTGGATCAACTATGTGTGAATATGATAAATCATAATTCTCATGAACTTTTAGAGCCACAGGAGAAGAATTCACTTCATGGATACTTTCTTCAATTCAAACTGGTGTTGACTATGTAATTTCTTCTTCATCTAGAATAACTTTTCAGAGACTATAGAGGTTGATACATCTTTAGAAAGAATATTTGAGGTGTTATATGTGCTCTCCAAATTTCTATAATGATCCTCATTATTCTTTCCAAAATCTCTATCCAATTTTGTCTAGAGATCCTTTGGGTATTCAGCAAAATCAATAAGGTAGCGCATTCTAGGAGAAATAGCAAGACATATCGCTCCAAAATATCTATCAAAATTATTCAACCAATTAGTTATTTCTTCACGATACTCTTCATCATCTTCAATAGATATCTCATAGAGACCTTGTCTCTTTAGATATGAAATCAACTTTAATTTCCACTTTGAATAACTTGTAAATGGAGTAAGAAGAGGAACCGATACTCTTGAATCCATATTGAATTTGTACCTGCAAAATAAACCTAAAAATATGAAATGGAGGATTAATTAATGAGCTCTAAAATCTCTAATACCATGTCATAATTATAAATCCTTGATGGCAACAAGAATTCGAGAATAAAGATAAGGATATATGCACACAATTAACCTCACAAAGAATTGTAGAGAATTAACATAAAGAGAGAAGAAAAATAATGAGCACCCATGAAGAATGAAGCTCTCGTTAAAGAGCTATAAATGAATGATTGATTGATAATATTATTACATAGGTAAATACATCTTTATAAATGAAAATGGAATTTCCAAAGAGAAACTCAATCTAGCTCATAAGGAAGGCTTACTAAAACCAGAAAAAAACCCTTAGG
The DNA here is from genome assembly GCA_001517045.1 of Pseudotsuga menziesii. NCBI lineage: Eukaryota > Viridiplantae > Streptophyta > Pinopsida > Pinales > Pinaceae > Pseudotsuga > Pseudotsuga menziesii. The sequence goes on from LPNX010972073.1 coordinate 38,696, forward strand.
TGTATAAAGTACTTTCCAATCCAGTCAAGGAGAGATAGAATTATCTAGGTGAGACAGGATAGCTAATGAGTCAACTAAATCATTCCAAAAAGGAGATAAAAATATGGAGGATGATTTGGGCAAAAGATAGGCAGTTTCCATGTGACTAGCTTTTACCCTTTCCACTTTAAAACTGCAAAGAGTTTAAAACTGAGAAAGGAAGGAAATGCACAGTTACTAATATGGGCAGTAAATAAATTTGGAAAAATATTATTGAGAATTAGTATAAGCAACTCACGGGTGTAAACATGGCAAGTGTTGACCATAATTGCAAGTGGAGGCCAACTACCTAGTCTAGAACCTAGGGAATTAATCATGAGGATTAATAAAATATCTCCTAAGTATGAAAATGGGTTTTGAGTATTCTAACCATTTTCATAATTAAAAACTCTCTTTATGAATGAATGTGGTAAGATATTGCTCAACAAGGTGAATTCCCCATATTTTTTTGCACTTTAAAAAATTGATATGTAAATAATTATTATTTAAAAATTAAAATGATTTGATTTAATATGTATATTTTTATTATTTAATAATTACTTTAATTTGATTTGATACACAAATAATTAGTATGATTTGATATAGAAATAATAATTGTTATTTAAGAGAGATTTAATTTTATATATTTTTTTTTAATTTGGTATAAAACGTTATATTTAAGCCACAAATATTAAAAAATGTTAAATGTTAGAATTATGTTTTCATATATTTTAAAAAAACTAAAACAATATAATGTAGTTTCACTTTGAATCTTTGTTAAATGGTTTTAAATTATATTACTTTTCAAATTGTGTCCACTCCTTTCTATTCCTTTTTTTTAATGTGTTTCACACCCAAAATTTGGGTGGCTACATTCACGAAATGCTTCTATGGGACCCACCCAAAGGGGTCTCATCTTGTTATTTTATTTTGGAGCTAAGGACTTACGGAATTGAACCCATGACATCGACCTCTTGAAGGCTTGGTCCCTAAAACATCAACAAATGAACTACCACATAGGAATACAACTCCTTTATATTCATATGCCAATTTATTTAATATTTTTGTGTTGTAATACAATTCAATCGAGTTATGAATTATAATGATTTTTTGTTTTATTTATATTTACTTTTCAATTATAATTTACATAGATTTTAAAATCGTTGTAAAGATTGTAATGGAATTTCATTTTATTTATATTCAATTTTCAATATAAATGTATATTTTTATTGATGATGATTATGGTAGTGGTGGTTAACCTCTACTGAAATCAATTTTGACTTATAGAACCTTAAGAGAAAAGAAATGAATTAATTGGATTGTTGAAAGTTTTATTCCTATGCTTAAAAGTGTAGAAAGATGCATTCTTAGATCGCTATAGTTTTGACATGTTAGAAGATTAGAGAGGTTTGTATTGTAGAAAATATTATAAACTACAATCTAATGTGGTTATACATAGGAAACTCTAAGAGAAAGTGTCTTTCATCATCAACACTCAGTCTCACAAATATGGAAAATCCTTTCCACCCATGGTGTTTTAGGAATTGTCAAGCATCTTATTTCACTATGGAGCTCATGAGCGTTCGTTCTTATCTTGGCTATATTAATTTTCTTCTGCGAACTAGCTCAAAAATATATATATACTTTTGAAATTAAGAATTAGGGTTAATGACATCCTTATAATATCTTAATTTTCTTTTTTCCTGTGATTATTTATCACCCCATATTTTCTATTTAAACTTAGATGTCATAATATTTTTAATGTTATTGATATTTTGCAAAGTGGCATTTTCTTCAATCTCCCAATGGTTTAACCAAACCATGGCGTCTTTGTACCAACTTCTCTTGCGCCATAGGTGGTCTTGACTGGATTTAAACCAATTTTAGGAACACATTGGTCTCTCATGTTATTAATCATTATATATCAAATACATTGTCATAGCGATGTTCTCAATGGGATTAATACTCATTTCTATTAGGAGAATAAGATACGATGTATTACTTTTAATCTTTAAGTTATACATTATAAAGCGCTTCTGGATTTGTTCAATATTTCTCCAAAATTCTCTAGAGATATTGCAATCCCAAACTTCAAAATTGTACAAGATAATGGGAATGATGAGAGTTTCGAAAAGGAACTTATTTTTATCCCACATCACAAGGTTTGTTGATTTTCAATTGTTTTCAATACCAAAATAATATCTTTTTACCCTCCCTTAATCCTTTTTTCAATTCTATAGTTCCAATTGAGCTTGTGGTGAATATGAGTTTTGAGATATTTGTAAGAATACGCTTCCTCCAAGTTGTTATTGTCATATACAAAATTAGCATAAGTGACCTTCTTGGACTTGATAATCATAACTTTTGTTTTGTCAGTGTTAATCATGCCCATATAAGAGCATAAATACTTGAGAATTCTTAATTGCTTATCAATATCAAAGGGACACATTGCCACATTAGTATAGATAAGGAGGATTGTGACTATTTCGGCTAAGGTCGTTCCAATGGAACCTACTTCTTCTAAACAACATTCTTTCTTATTAATGTATATGTCGAAAAGAGTGGGGGAGAGGGGGAAACCTTGATAAACTCCAATATTACAATTAAATATTTCAACCACCCATTAGTTCTCTTAAATTTGGAAATGACAATATCATACAATCTTAATGTGGTAGCTCTCAGTTCTTGAAAGGAAACATTAAATCTTCCAATTTTTCCACAAGTTATTTCTAGGCACCATATCGAAAGTTTTCTTTAAGTCCATAAAGCAATAGAAGAAATTGGATTTACTATTATGGCATTCCTCCACAATTATCATAAGAGTAACGAGGTGGTCCGTGGTAGATTGATTCTTTTTAAATCCTTTATGATCCTTAGTTTGTTTAGCTTACATTTCTATCCATATGTTGATTTCCTTTTCTAAGATGATATCATAAAGCTTGGCTAAGAGGAGGCTAATTATAATGGTTCAATAAGTTGAGTGGTTATTTTTATCACCACTTTTAAGATAGGAATGATGAGGCTTTGAGTCCATCCAGATTAGGAAAACCTTGCTTGACCACAAGATCGAAGAATTTGTGTCTGTAAGGAATGAGGACATGCCTACCAATATTTAATATGTATGCTTGGTATCCTTCAATGTCCTAGCTTTTTCATTTGTTAAAAACTTAACCCCAAAATCAATATCTTATAACGAGAAAATTGATTCTAATATAAGGATGGTTTGAATGTTATCTATAGCATCTGTGGATTGGTAAAGATTTTGAAGATAGGAACTTCATTACTTCAAAAAAAAACCTGTTTTGATCTTTAATTTTACTAGTTAGAATTTGTCTCCAAAAAATTTTAAGAGCTATCTTAGAAAGGTGTAAAAAAGTTTATTGTGTTTCACTTATTAAATTTGTTTTATAGATTTGATTTTTTAAAATAAATAAGATTTTTGTCATTTTTATAATCTTTAACATTTTATAAAAATGTAGTTAATTATTTTCTTTTAAAACATTTAAAGTTTATAAAAAAAAATTTATTTTTATGAAAAAATAGAAATTTAAATTATTAAATTTATTTACAAATTTTAACTTTTAAAAAGTTCATAAAATATTATTATTAAAATTCAATTATTAAATTAAAGATAAAATTTCATTTAAAATAGTTCATATTTTAACTATAATTTAACTTTAAACTCCATTCTTCTTTACTTAATTATTAATATAAAAGGTACATTATAACATGTTTAATAATACTTTCTTTTCAACTTTATCATCACAACACAATCATAACATATGTGAATTTTTATCCCTCTATCCAATCATTGATATTTCAACGTAATATTTTAAAATTATACATTAACTATTCCGTTCCTTGAAATAAAAATTATACATTAACTATTCCATTCCTTGATATTTCAACTTATAATATATGCATTCACATAATATTTTAAAAGTATACATTAACTATTTATTTCAATATAATTCCAGTTGAGATCAATTTTATAAATAATTTTTTTACAAAGTAAAAATAATAAATTTATATAAAATTGTTAATATTAAAAAAAATTGTAAAATAAATTACAATTTTTTTTTATAAATAAAAAAATTAAATCATATTAATTATTTAAAATAGTTTAACTTTTAACTTTTTTTATTAATTAAATATTAATATAAAAAAATAATTATAATAATAACTCAAGTCATTATAATTTTAGCTTTATCATCGTAAACACAATAATGACATGTATAAATTCTCATCCCCCTACACATTTACTTAATATTTCAACTTATAATCTTTGCATTCACATTATATTTTGAAATTGTACAATATCAATTTCTATTGGATTGCATAAAGGAGAAACAATTTTATATAATTTCTTTGCTTAATATTTCAACTTATAATCTATGTATTCACAGTATGTTTTGAAATTATACAATATTAATCTATTTCAATATAATATATAATTCCTTTCATGGATTATTAAAGGAGAAACAATTTTATATAATTTGCTTTCTTATAATCTATACATTCACATTATATTTTGAAATTATACAATATATTAATCTATTTCAATATAATTCCTTTCCTATATTACATAAAGAGAAATAATTTTATATAATTTCTTTCCAAAAAATTTAAATATATATTGTTTTTTTTAATAAAATTTTAAAATTTATTTAAATATTATTAATATTAAAAAAATTGAAAATTTCTATACATAAATAAAATCAAAATCATATTTGTATTATCATAAACTAAAATCATATTTGTATGGGCCATATTGTAAAATTAACTAATACATAAATATATTTATAATTTTAATTTTTATAATTTTATAATTTTAATTAAAATAACTAGTATACTAATTTTTAGAGATTTCTCTTTTAATTAATTATTAATATAAAAATTAAATTATATTAATAACATATTTAAACAATTTAATTCATACCATTTTTAACTTTATCATATGTGAATTTGCATTCGTGGTACACTTTTTTTCATTTTCCTTATTATTCAATTTAAATATAATTTATGTATTCACAATAAAATTGATTTTGAATAAGTACATAAATATATTTAAAAAAAAAATTTACTTTTAAAAATGATGAAATATTACTATTAAAATTTCATAATTTTAATTAAAATAACTAATAATTAAACTATAATTTAATTTTTGACAATTTTTTTCTTAATTTAATTTAATATAAAAATTAAATTATCTTAATAAGATATTTCTTAATTCATACTATTCTTAACTTAATTATGTGTAAATGTGCATCCCTCTACACATTCCTTTCCTTGATATTTCAATTTAAATATAATGTATGTATTCACAATATATTTTATTTTTATTACATAAATTGTATAAAAAATATCAATTTAAAAGCATTATTTAAAAAAAAAATTATTAAAAAATATTTTTAAATAAAAATATTAAAATATTTGTTTAATATTAAAAATTAAATAAGATAACAATATTATTATTTTTTTTAAATAATTATTATAATATTTTAAATTTATTTATATTTAAAAATCTTCTAAATAACATATTTAGAATATTTAAATATATTTAAACAACTTAATTCATATTATTTTTTAATTAATTATGTGCAAATTTGCATCCCTCTAAACATCCATTTCCTTGATATTTCAATTTAAATATAATCTATATATTTGCAACATATTTAATTTTAAAATGGTACATTATTCATCTATTTCAATATAACTTATGTAATGGATTATAGTTAATTTAATAAATTGTATAGAGGAAATCAATTTTTAACATTAATTTTTTGGCAGTGTAATAATAATTAGAAATATCTAAAAATATTAAAATACGACATCGTCGGTGTCAACGACGACGATGCCAACGACGACGACGATGGTGGCGGCGACGACGACGACTAGTACTTCGAATTTGGTCTATTGGAACTTAAGAAGCACAATACTTGGTTTACTTTAAAATCATGTTGGGCTCTGCTCAAAAAGCTTGCCAAGTAGCTTTCCAATATCACTATAGTTTTGGCAAGTTAGGGGGTTATAAATGTTTGTACTGTAGCAAATACTATGAAACTTGGATCTAATGTGGGTATAAGAAAGAAACTCTAAGAGAAAGTGATTTTCATCCTCAATGCTCATAGAATCACACAGATGGCAAACCTTTTCCTCCCATGGAGTTTTAGGAAGATACCAACGCCATGTTTTGCTATGGAGTTCATGAGAGATCATTCTAATCTTGGCTATATTAATCTTTTTTCATGAGCTAGTCACTACCGAGAGATACTTTCGATCTTCCAAGTTAGGATTAATGACATGCTTATAGTATCTTAATTTTCCCCTCACCGCTAAATTTTTCTCACACCAAAGTTTCTCTTTAAACTTAGAAGTAATAATATTTTTTACATTATCAATGTTCTGCAAAATGTAGTTTTCATTAATGCCCCAATGGTTTAACCAAGCCATGGTATCTTTACACCAACCTCGTTTGAGGCATAGTTGGTTTTGACTTGTGTTTAAAGCAATTTTAGGAAGTCTTTTGTTTCCCATATTATTTATTTTATGCATGTACATCATGTGCGTAGTGGTAGTCATGCTCTCAATGGGGAAATACCCACTTTTATGAGGAGAATAGGATAAGGCATATTGCTTTTAATTTTGAGGTTATAAGTTATAAACCGCTTCTCTATTTACTCAATCTTCCTCCAGGAACTCTAGAAATGTTGCACCCCCATACTTCACAACCATACAGGATAACATGGATGACAATAGTTTCAAAGAGGAACTTCTTGTTATCCCACATGATCAAATTGGTTGATTTACAATTATTTTCAAAACCAAAATAAGCTTTCCACCCTCCATTTATCATTTTCTCAATGCTATCGTTCCAATTGAGCGTGTGGTGAATATCAATTCTGAGATACTTGTAAGAAGTCACTTTCTCTAGATTTCTATTATCATAAATACAAATTGCATACGTGTCTTTATTAGATTTTATAATCATGATTTTTATCTTGTCATTGTTAACAGTCATATCTATGTTAGAGAAAAAATCTTTAAGAATTATTAATTGCTTATCGAGATCACAAGGACACCTTGCCATAAGAACAATATCATCAACATAAAGGAGGATGATAACTATCCCAACTAATATTATGTCGGGCAATCTGCTTCTTCTAAACACTTTTCTAGCTTATCAATATAAATGTCAAAAAAGAGAAAAAAAAACTTATTTAACTCCATTATTATCTTTTAAAAAAATTATTATAATATTTTAAATATATTTATATTTAAAAATCTTATAATTAAAAAATTTAAACATATTTAAACAACTTAATTCATACTATTTTAAAATTAATTATGTGTAAATATGCATCCCTCTAAACATTCCTTTCCTTAACATTTCAATTTAAATATAATTTACGTATTCACAATATATTTTATTTAAAATGATACATTATTCATCTATTTCAATATAATATATTATAATTTATGTAATAAATTGCATAAAGGAAATCAATTTTGAAACATTAATTTTTTTTGCAAAGTACTAATAATAATTAGAATTTTTTTAAATAAGAATATTAAAAATGTATATTTAATATTAAATATATATATATATGATTTTTAAAATAAAAATAATTATTCCAATATTTTAAATTCTTTTATATTTAAAAATATTCTAAATTAAAATATATATATATTCTAAATTAAAAAATATGTGTGTGTGATGATGATGATGATGATTAACGTTTAGAGAGACCAACTTTGTTTTATCAGATCTTAAGAAGGATAATACTTGGTTTACTTTAAAATATTGCTCGTGTACTCAAAAAGCTTGCGAAGAAGCTTTCCGAGCTCATTATAGTTTTGGCAAGTTAAGAGGTTATAAAGGTTTGTATTGTAACAAATACTATGCAACTCATATCTAATGTGGGTGTAAGCAAGGCACTCTAAGAGAAAGTGATTTTCATCCTCAACGCTCATAGACTCACACAAATGGCAAACTCTTTCCACCCATGGAGTTTTAGGAATAGACCAACACCCTATTTCGCTATAGAGTTCATGAGAGTTTGTTCTATTCTTGGTTATATTAATTTTTTTTCGTGAGCTAGTTACTACCGAGAGATATTTTTGAACTTCCAAGTTAGGATTAATGACCTCCTTATAGTATCTTAAATTTCTCTTAACCGCTAAATTTTCCTCACACCAGAATTTCTCTTTAAACTTAATCGTAATAATAATTTTGACATTATCAATATTCTGGTAAATGTTGTTTTCATCGATGCCCCAATGGTATAACCAAGCCATGTTTTCTTTACGCCAACACCACTTGATGTGTAGTTGGTTTTGACTTGAGTTTAAAGCAATTTTAAGAAGTCTCTCACTTCTCATGTTATTTATATTATGCTTGTACATCAGGTACCTAGTCATAGCCATGCTCTCGGTGGGGAAAAGACGCACTTCTATGAGGAGAATAGGATAAGGCGTATTACTTTAATTTTGAGGCTATAAGTTATAAATCGCTTCTAGATTTTCTCAATCTTCCTCCAAGATTCTCTAGAAATGTTGCACCCTCATACTTCACAACCATACAAGATAACAAGGATGAAAAGAGTTTCAAAGAGGAACTTCTTCTATCCCACATGACTAGATTGGCTTATTTACAGTTATTTTCATGACCAAAATAAGCTTTCCACCCTCCATTAATCCTTTTCTCAATGCTGGAGTTCAAATTGAGCTTGTAATGAATATCAATTACGAGTTACTTGTAAGAAGTCACTTCCTCTAGATTTATATTATCATATATAAAATTTGCAAAGGTTTCTTTCTTAGATTTTATAGTCATGATTTTTGTCTTGTTAGTGTTAATTGTCATACCCATGTTAGAGCAAAAATATTTAAGAATTCTTATTTGCTTATCGAGATCAAAAGGACACCTTGCCATAAGAACAATATCATCACCATAAATTAGTAGGAGGATGATAAATGAGCGCAATTTGCTTCTTCTAAACACTTTTCTAGCTTATCAATGTAAATGCAAAAAATGGTAGGGGAGAGGGGGCAACCTTGTTTAAGTGCAATATTACAATTTTTATATGTTATGGACCCCTCATTATTCTTAAACTTGACAATGACCTTTTTATATAACCTTATTGTGACAACTCTCAACTCAAAAGGAAGATTTTAGTATAACTTGGCAATGACCATTTAGTATAACCATATAACCTAATTTTAGAGGGGTGATTTTTATCACGAATTATAAATATAAAATTAACATTCATTTTACTTTACTTGATATGTAAATAATAAATTATTTAAAAGAAAATTTTAATTTATTATTATTTTAATTTCAATTTTATATAAAATATTATATTGAAGTAAAATAAATGTTAATATTAAAATTTTGATATCCAAAATTTGTAATGTTAAAAAAAATAGTTTCACTGTTTAAACTTAAAAACAATGTAATTTATCTTCACTTTTGATCTTTGTTAAATGGTTTTAACCTTTTCAATTTTTTCCACCTCATTTCTATTATCATTGCGTATTCAATTACGCCAATGTTATATTTTTGTGATGTAATATAATTTCTTTTTCAAAAAAAAATCCACTACTTTTCATTTTATTAATGCCTATTTAGTTACGCCAACAACTTTTAATATGATTATGCTATAACGTAAGTGTGACACAATTGATTTGAACTAGACCTAGGACCTCATCTTAGCTGATACCTAGCACTAGTTTTGTCAGAGATTTGAGAAGGACTGTTTCATCAACTGTTATTGTTAAGCAATGCTTATCTTTGTAATTAACTGTTTACACAGTAGCTTATTCTTTTGAATATGTAACTGTTATATGAGTATTAGCATTTAAGATTTCAATATATGATAGAAGCTATGGTCTTTTAGTATGTGAATAATTCTTTATTAATATAATGAATAAACTATAATTAATTTGTAAATTAATTAAAAATTAGTATGGTTAAAAAAAGTGGTTGAAGAATATCAATAAGTTTTATTTAGTTTTGTACTAAACATAGTTAGCTGTTAAATAAAAATTAAAATATATAATTTTATATTCATTATTTATGAATATTTCTGAATATGAATACTTCCAGTTGCACAAACAATGTGTTTGTTTTAGAAGTACCAATGTGTAAGTACAACATATCCCATGTCATTATGACACAGGACCCCAAATTTTGAATACGAAAATTACTTGGTAAGACTCTTAGTAAAACTTAAAAGGTTTTATTACGATTTTATTTAATTATTGGGATACTTTAACTTACCCAATTTCCAAAAATTTATGTTTGATTTCTTTGTTTTGAATGCATAATGATGAATTTTTGTTTGGATTTTTTAACATCCGGCAACCCGCAAATCCGCAACTTATTAACCACTCTTAACTAAAACAAATTGTTACTAACTTTTTTTAACCACTCTTTAACTAAAACTTATTTAAATAAGATACATTCAAACATAAATTTCTATCACTATCATACAGAAATACCACTACAATGAATCCCTCATCTATAGTTGTTACAATTCCCAATTCCTTAATCTTGTTAAACAAGTCCAAAACAAAATATCTAAATGATTATAAACCTAATTAATAAACTAAATTTATGTCAAAATTGAAACGATTAATCACTGCCATTCATTACCACTTTAGAATTTCATATTCACGTGAATTTCATTACCATTTTAGAATTTCAGAATCAAGTGATATACAGCTTCACAGATATCACAATTGAGAGGAAAAAGCCTGGGAATAAACCTACAGTACTATCGGCTCTGGGTCTGTTTCTTTATCGTACGAAGAAGTTTTCTTCAATATATACATCACAATCCCAAACGTGATGTATATAACTACAAATTCCAAACGTCATAAAACTGGACTCCATTAGTAACTACAAGTTCTTCTTGCAGCGAAGATTCAAAATCATTTTGAATAACTGGATCTTCATCCAAATGCCAAATATCATCCTCCCACAGAGACCCATAGAGAATTACCTCCGTAGTTTCATTGCCATACATGGCTTCAGAATACATAAAATGGGGCATTGAATCTCCATGGATATCATTGAAGATAATTCCGAGTTCGAGTGGAGTAATAAGATCTTCTAGGAAATCAAAGTCTTCGCAGCCGCCAACATTGTTGTAATATGTTATGTCCCCTATATCAGGGGTAACGGAGGTCGCTTCAGTACTACAGTCTGCCGCTAAATAGGCAGAACTGCCCTTTATTACCCCATTGATTCCAACATCGGTCTCGTCTGGCCGGTTACTGTCATTGGTATCCATATTATCGATCATGCCGAGCAGCGACATTAGGTCACTGTCATGCGCCAACGTTCTGCTGTTGGTTCGCTTCGCGTCTGGCAAAGCCAATCCACCATTCCAATACTCATCCCTCCCTCGCTTATTCTGATAAACTTGTGAGCAACCGGCCATCTTATCCCCAAAATGACACAGAAAAGAAATAGATGCAACAGAGAGATTTGCTGCAATATTGCATTGAGTGGGGCTCCTACAGCTCCTCGTCATGCAATATATATAGTGAGAGAGAGATAGTTCCCATTTCGCGTGAGATGAGTGTTTCTTCAGATATTACTTTCTTATTCACGAATCACGATACAGACAAAATAGCGACGCGGAACGGTCGTTTAGCCACGAAATCTACAGGTAACAGTATGATCAAAATTATTGGTTCCCGCGTGAAATGAGTGTTTTGGCCCGACAAAAACTGAACGAACCGCGTCTACAGATCTAGAAGGCGCCGTAACATTCCCAGTCAGGCAATTGCAGGTCACACGATATAACAAAACAACCTAATTCATTATGTCCATCATTCATTCAGATGTGATACTGTCCAAAAGGCGCCGCTTATGCCTTCCACGGGAAGTTGGTCAAAACCGACTCTCCCGAAATCTTCGCGATATATCAATGCGATTTTTTAGCCTTCCAAAGTTGGTTCTCCTATAAGAATGTATACCTGCCGCGAGGATGGATGTGTACGTGTGATAATGTATACTTGAGAGGGATGTATACGTGTCTTGACAGGGATGTATGTATACTTGACAGGGATGTTTATCTGTCTTGATAGATAGCCTTTGCACATGGAGGGAAAAAACGCCCTCGAGCGTGCTCGAGGGCGCCCTTGAGCTCAATTTTCGCGCATTTCCAGCAGACCCACCTACAGCCTGGGCTTGCCTTTAGGCACCGATGCTTTCTGACGAAATTTGACAGCTACAGTACAACACTGACAGCTGAGGTTACCCTTTTTCCTTGCATTGTTTTTTTTTTTCGTTTAAATTACACTAAATTTTGTTGAATTTCTCCCCACAACTATATATGTCGGTCCTTCTTATTACGGCTCAGCAAAGGGAACTGGCTAT
>LPNX010972073.1:51222-189361 GCA_001517045.1 Pseudotsuga menziesii
GCTAAGAGATGTATATGTGAAGATACTGCAAATCATAGTAGCATAATTTGGTTGTATTGATTTTTTTTTGTAATGTGTATATATATATATGTGTGTGAGATAATGCAAATGTACAATTCGGCTATATTGATCTTTTGTGTAAATTATAGAAGTACAATTCGGTTATATTGACTTTTTGTGTCACTATGTGGCTATATTGATTAGTATTACAATTCGGCTATATTGACCTTTTGTGTAATATGTGGCGACATTGATCTTTTGTCTAAATTATAGTAGTACAATTCGGCTATATTGACATTTGAAAAACTTATTTAATACTTTTTAATTTACTTCATATTTATAAATATTTCTTATTAGACTAGGTCTCTATTAAAAACCTATAATAATAAAAAAGCAAAACTCAATTTCATACTTGGTAATTCACTTCATACTTGTAAATATTTCTTATTAAAATATTTATTGACATTTTGTGTAATATGCATATGGGTTCCGAGGAGCTCTCAATGTCTATTAAAAACTTATTCTTAAAAAACCAAACTCAATTTCATACTTAGTAATTCACTTTATACTTTAAATATTTTTATTAAAACTAGTATAGATCTATCTAAAAGGGGATCTATCAAGCCTCAAGAGGGATCAAAGCTCTCAAGCTGGAAACTTTTTTTTTGAGTGCAAATGTTGAGAAAATGTGTAATCCAACATTTATAGTTTTAGTTTATTTAATTTATGTTGTTATATATATGCAATTTTAAATATTTTAAATTTAACTTAAGCAGACATGTTATTTTTAATAATATATTTTTATTTTTTTATAAAAGACATTTGTCAACTCTAGGATGAGCACAGAAAGAGTTACACATTTCTTCCCTGGTGGGTTGTAGAATGCATATCTTCCATGCAACAATTATTAATAATTAAAAGTGTCTTTTTTTTCACATTCATTGAATTATATTTTTATTTTTTAAATAGTAATTTTAGTTGTAAAAAAAATGAATAAAAAAATATGTTTAATAATTTAGGGTTGATAATTAATATTTATTAAAAATATTATATATGTTAAATTTTATTATTTAGATGTTTATATGTTTACATATATATAGTATATTAAAGTAGATTTAATTCAAAATATTATATATAAAAAACCTATTGTAATAATTATGTATATTAGATTTTTATATCAAAATTTATTTTATTATGATTTAAATGAAAATTTATATTATTTAAATAATTATTTTTATTATTTAAACTAAAATAACATTTAATTTAAAATCACAAATTATGATTATTAAAATTACAAAACGACCCAAATTGTTATTTTCAAACAAAATTTTAATCCAATTTAAAGAACCACCAACCAAATAACCCGACCAATGAAAGTCTAAAATTTTTGTTTCGACCAAAACTTTATGTCGCGCAATGAGCGTATAAAACTTGTGTTTTAACCAAGAAACATTTGTTATATGTTAATATTATTTGGTACGGTGTCGAGCGCTAGTATTTTCATTTATCAATTCGTTTGTTTGTTAGTATTATTTCGTAATAATATCGATAGTTACTTTCGTTTATCAATTGGTGTGTTCGGTTTTCAATTTAGAAGTTGTTATGAAACATTGTTAGCATTGTTTGCTATTAGATATCGATGGCTATTTTTTCATTTATCGATTGGTTTGTTTGTTAGTATTGTAATAATAATAATAATAATAATCTATTTTTAAGGTCACCGCCAAATGCCAAGCGATTTAACTGCTAAAGTCTACAGAGGTGTACATACACTACCCCCTCTGGATTTGAACCCGTGACCTCCTAAGAGGAAACACATGCTCTTAACCATTAGGCCCACTCATAATGTACTAATATAAATAGTAATAATATGGACAATGGGTTTGGTTTTGTATGTTTTCAATTTAAGAGATGTCAAGAAACATTTGTTAGTATTATTTGGTTGATATGGAGGGTTATTTTCATTTATCAATTGGTTTGTTGGTTAGTATTATTTAGTAAAATATGGATAGTTATTTTTATTTATTAATTAGTTTGTTATAGTTTTTAATTTAGGAGTAGTGAAGAAATATTTGAAAAAAGTAATATTTATTTTTGTTAGTATTATTTAGAAAAATTTAAAAAATTATTTGTTAGTATTATTATGTAATAATATTGATTATTAATCTCATTTATCAATTGATATGTTATGTTTCTAATTTAAGGGTTGTCCAAAATGGAGAGAATATTATTGTTAAATGTATTAATATTCATTATGTTCTTAGGAGTTCTCAAGAATGGAGAGAATATTGATGTTAAATGTATTAATGTTTTTTTATGTTTTTTAATCTACGAAAGGTTAAGAATTAAAATATTATTTATGTTAAATGTATTAATAATATTTTTGGGTTGGTATGAGTTTTAAGTATTTATTTTAGGAAGTATTTTTTATATTGTGATTTTTCCATCGTTAGGTGTTTATATTTTAGAATTTGGGGTAGACTAGCAAGTATCATTTTCCTAGATTGGAGGAGCATGAGACTAGTGTACTATCTAAATTGATTTTATGGTCATTGTTCCCAATTCAAAATAAACAATTATAAAAATACAATAACCGATAGTTGGTGCATGGATAGCTCGTATTTGATTCATGGATAATGAGCAATTCATGGAAAACAAGAAGTAGTTGAGTTGAGGCATAGCCAATGGGTGATACAACTACGCACGGAGAATAATTAATAGATAACATGTTTTTGGTACTTAACGTCTGGCCTATAGGTGTTCATTAGCCGCAAGTTAAGTGGTGGTGCTAGTATAATGCTTTCCTAAGAGTTTAATGCAATATTTGGTTTTTTTGCATGTCACACTTTGTGGCTATGTCAATGGTAATGTAGTTGTCAACCATGTCGACCCTTATGGATATGACAATGGAAATGTGGTTGTTGGAATGTTGTCCATGTGTATTCTTTTATGGCTACATCACCAGAGTTCAACACCACTTAAGATACTGCTCCACTTGATCTACAAGCATGTATCTTCCTCCACTTCAACTATGGATTGTTGGAGAGGAAAGAAATACAATACGGGTTCTTTGAGGTTGAATCCTTATTATCCAAGTAATCAATATATCTACTCAATTTCAGGTGGTTCTTGATCACTCAGTATAGATGAACAATCAATCCAACAGATATGTATAAGGTCTCGTAGCCATAAGAGAAGCTAGAACATCATTAATCCATCAAATCTTCTCAAGGAAATAAATATATGGGAATTTCAAATAGTGACCATGGCATATCATATCCATGGATTAGCTCTCCAGCTAGTTACTTAAAGTTCTAAACCTATTTATGTGTAACAATGCATATATGATTCATAAGAAAAAGACAAAGTATACAATGGCATTCACACATATGGTACACAGAAATTCGCCCTTAAAGTTATTAAGGGAAAAACATTTTGACTTAGAGCTTCATTGCTCTCTTTATTTCTTTTTTAAATGTATTAATTCAATCATTTACAAAACAATATATAGACATTCAACAACCTCTGAAACCCTAGTTCTCAAACCAGAATTAGATTACAATGGGATGAAAATAGCCAAAACTAGAATGAAAACAAACCAAAAATTTTTCCTTGGGGGATCACTGGCCCATATGCCCCCCAACCGAAGGGAATACCCCCTTGAACTCCTTCATTCATGGGACAAACCTCAAGCCTCCATCAGAAGGAGGTAGCCATGCAGAGAATATAACACATGCCCAACAATTACTTGGCTTTGTTTATTTTTATTATCTCCTTTTTTTTTCTTGAGCTCACATGCTAGCTTTGTCTATCTCTATTACCACTATTCTTTGTTTTTGAGATCACATGCAACGAAATATTGGCATTATGGGCTAGGACCATGCACACCATATTTGAAGAGATATAGGTTTTTCTACAAATAATTACTTTGCCTATTAAATAGGACATGAATTCAACTCAATACAATACTCGAGTGAAATGTCCATGTTTTAATATTGAAGTTTTAAAAGGACTGAAATAGGTAATTCATTCTTTTAAGGATATTTCCCATCTGTTTAACCATGTAGTGGTGTTTAAATACTTTCCCTACCCCTAGGACTAATTACATGATATGGGATACTTAGGTAGCACTTGTACCATAAATTTTTATGGTGGCAACATCCTCTCTCATGATATCCAATTGCTTCTCTAAACTAATTCTTTTTATTCCCACCATGAAACCCTTGAGGTTGTATATCTATCCTTTCTAAAATGGAGAGGTGCTTTATTCATAGTATTTCCAACTGTGTGGGTTGCCTTGCATGTAAGGTAGGATAAATATATTAGTAGGTAGGCAGGCTGGAACCAAACATGCACGGGTAAGCAAAGATTCTCCACCCCTATAATTGTCATCTTCATTTCCATTAATTCATATTAATCAAAGATTTGTTGGATCCTATGAGTTCCCTCGTTGCAAGTGTCATCGTCGAATCAAAACTCCCACCAACACTTGTTGCATAACATGTCATTATGATATATTCGTTTGAACATGCATTGTCATCAATTTTTTCGAGACATGCTCTCTCTATACTCTACTTGTCACCTTCATCATATTTGAGCAACTAAAAAAAATCTAAAAGCAACACAAATCCTTCATTTTCCGAGCATGGAGATGCGAAGATTATTTTTTCCACTTAGTTCCCAAACATGGCTAACATAGTCCAAGGCACACCAAAGAAGAAACTAATACTCCAACTACACCGATAATTTCCTTGATTTTCATAGTTATGAATAAACACCCACGTCCCACAATTTGAGATCACTGATCATGTTTGAAATCTCTCAACTATGTTGCCAAAAACGAGAAATGAGAAATGGAACAATAAATGAGAATAGAATGAGAAACGAAGTTTGGAGATTTCACATACAAGAAACGAAGAGAGAGAGAAAAACAATAACATTGGATAAAAAAATAATTCCTCAAAATTTAAATAATTTAGTTGTATAATTTTCTGAGTTAGAGGCAGAAAAAAATATAACAATTCTAATAGATTACTCAGTAAACCCTTACCTCTCTTTATGACTGACAGCTGTGAAGAGCATTTGGAGAGAATAGCAAACTTCATGGAATTCTTATAGAGGAAAATTATTCAACCTAAGGCTTTTTCCAAAACCAATAGAATTAATTGCCGGCCTGAATTTTTTCCTCAATGCCATTAATGATTAATGCAGATGGCAAACATCATTATTGATCAATGCATGTATTCTGGAAATATAGTTTTTCCTGAGATAACTCAGGAAAAAAAATCAAAATTCAATTGATTGTAACTATAATTTTTTTTGCATAAATTAAATCTAAAAAAGGAATAAAATCAAAATGCGTTGATGGTTTTATAGAGTATTTATGCAATGATTTGTATCGGTAACCAGCGCCTACTCCAAACAAAGTTTAAGAAATTGGAACGAGGGAGATTGAAAATATCATCACTAAAGTAACGCAGGGAGATTGAAAATATCATCACAGCTGGGGCACAAAAAATAGATAAAATCAAGTGTCAAATTTTGTTGTTAAATCCGAATACGACCCTAATAAATGAGAAAGAATGAAAATAGTTTTGTAAAGAATGGATTTAAGAATTGAGAAGTAGGAATGGCCATAGAAAACATAGTTTCTTGTCATGTTGTCGTTTATGAGCTTCTTTTTTAATGAAAAGACCGTTGATTTCTAGTAACAGAGGCTCTCAATGCAACTCATGAGATGGAAAGATCCTTCAATGACAAGGCCATCACTAATAGTTTTTTTCTTAATGGTTGTAATTATTTCTCCTTGATTTCAAGTGTACTTGTGTTTATAATTGAACATGGATGTGACTGACACATTTCTGGGAAGCATTTCATATGTTAATGATCTCATAAATGTCAATCTTACTCAAAGATCATTTTTCCTAAATATGGGCTAAACCAAATTATGATGCCTCGACTCTCACCCATGTTAAGTGATATTTAGAGATATTACAATTGTATTTGATTGAATAATCAAATGCTACTACTAATGTGCCCAATGAAATGTCTTCATCGAAATAAATTTTCATGGAGGAAAATTTTCACTAACCTACTACTTCCCTAGGTTGGGGTGGAAGTATTAATATTTGGAATAAGGAAGCTACAAGACCCTAAATTGAACTTAGACTTATAATTTCACATTAATTGGGTCAAATAAATGATAATAAAAGAAAATTAAGGTGGAATATGGTCATGAGAGAGAATAAGAGGGTGTGGGGCCCACATGTGGCAAGATTCCACATTACACTTGGCATCATTCTCTTACTAATTTGAGTCCAAGGTGGAGGGTAACGTACTTGGGGGGACGAAGAGGCAATATTCATGGAAATAATTTATTAAGGTCTAATTAGAGTGGACGAGTAACTACCAAGGAAGAAGAAGAGGCATTGTGACACTTGTAGCTAGATTCCATGGCATTTATGACAACAATGATGAAGAAATCTATGACAAATATGAAAAATTTAGACCTTATTAGGGACCTATGACACATATGACATATCAGAGCTAAAAATAGCCACCAAGAGGGCACATATAGGGAGTTATGGTCATCCGATATTCCCAACTCGCCTTGGGGAAGAGTTATGCAAGAAGTGGACAAGTGTCTTGTGAAAGAATCTATCACTAATTTGAGTTGAGTGGAGTCTCTTACAGGGAATTATAGATATTAATTTCACTTCAGGTTAGTAAAAGAGTAGGATGTAGAATGAGAGTAGCTTTTGGTCGTTTTACATTTTCACTCTTGGAGAGCTTAGCTTGTCCTTGCACTATGAAAAGCCATACTCCCTCCTATTGAACCAATTTCGAAGGTGAAAGATACATGTCCAAGTTGGTTGGAAGAGAGGTCATCCAGACCACTTATATGATCTTAATGAAGGTGTTTTGATGCATTTTATATTCCCCTTTCATTTTTATTTCATCTACAATTCATTTATCTATTATTGTTGGGCTAGGAAAAGTAAACAAGGAAGAATCTGACGCGCAAGCAAAGGAGGAAAAGTGTGCACACGGCGGGATAAAAGCATGTCAAGAAGGAAGCAAATGAACTGGCGTAATAAAGATAAAACATGTGCATCGCGGAGAAAGGCGGGATAAAGATGGAAAGGAAGCGCAGAGTAGAGGAAGCTGCGACAGGATTGGTGCGACAAGGAAAAGCACATCCAGAGTCGATGGAAGAGGCAAGTAGAAGAGTTAATGCTGGACAGGCGACATTCAAGGAATACAACAAAAGATGGAAAGATAGTTTTGCGGCTAGTTATGACTAGTACAGACGAGTTGAAAGACACTTCCACAACTCGTTAAGGCTGTGGTTAATGCATTACAGGACTTTCGCAGCTAGGTATGGGCCGACATTTAATGTAATAGAGATATTTTGTAGCTACCTAAGTCTGTAATAACTGATTTGTACTTAGTCGACCCTACGTGGTCTTGTAAAATTCTATAAATAGAAGGAACCCGCTCTGTATAAGGATTCCTGGTTCGGTCAGTTCGATTGGATGTTTGTTGTTCGTTCATTCAGTAAGTTAGAGTCAGTAGTAGTTTGTAGTTTACTCAGAGAGGAGTCTAGTGGAAGGAAAAGGTTGTTGAGCCGCGGATCTTGCACGTTGTGTGCATAAACCGCTAGTAAAGTAGAAGAGTCGATCCATGCTGTGTGCGGATCAGAAGGAGTAGATAGAGAATAAACCAGAGAGCATGAGAGTAAGAAGATTGAGTCAGAAAGACATATCTTAAGAACAGTCTGCAAGTTGCAGGCTGCAAGGTGCTACCTATATTTCTCATGCTAGATGAAGAGCACCTTGGTGGTTTTTCCCAGATGGGTTTCCCTATTATTTCCCGTGTTATATGGATGAATGTTGTTGAATGGTGAATGGTATGTGAATGTTTGCTTATTCACATAATTACAGTTACAAGTGTTGTCGAATGTATGTCGCGGTATCAATGAATGACTGTTTAAAAGTATTGTTGGACTATTGTGTATGAGTTCATGGTTAAGATGCTAAGTTAAAATATAATTCATGCACTGTCTATAAAAAACAAGGAATCAACTGCGTCGCATAGTTGCACCATTTGTTAAAGTTTAAGGACAAGGTCGTTTTGCGCAGGTGGCCTGTGGCACTTGGTTTTGTCGCTGTCACAGAGTGAAGGACTCCATCCCATTGTCTTTGTTGAGCGCCTTGGCCATGCACCAAGGGACTATAATCCCTCACCAACTATGGAAACATGGTTCTGGCAGTTACCCATTAAAATATCTCAAATGAGACTGTGCCTGCCTCACGGGCATTGCTGACTGAGCTTGCTCTATCAGGCCGATTTATTTTGGTGTCTTGTTGGTATTGTGTTGTTGTTGAACCGTGGGTCGAGACAAGGAAGAGAAGGAGGGAAACAAATGGTTCCATTTCCAGGACCGTTAATCATTTGAGTCGAGGGAAATTTTGTGGCATCCAACGAAGAACGAGATAGAGGACTGGCTGGAGTCTAAGATGCTAGCATTCGCGCAAGAGGAGAGCGCAGGATCGCAGCTAAGCGTAGAAGACTAGGTGGACGAGTACATATATTCTGATATTCATGAGATATTCTTCGCAGAGTTTCCCATTGTGTTGCATGAGTGGCTGTCAAGATTGGAAAGAAGGAAGACAAATTTCCAAAGAAGAGAAGCAGTCGAGTGGAGTGATCAGTTGGTTCACGAAGTAACCAGTGTAAGTAACACCATCTCTAGAGCTATTGATTTTTGGGTTGACAGTATTTTGTAAGGATATATTACTGAGTTTGCAGTAGAGGCTATAACCTCATATAGTGAGGCTGAAATAATTTTTTTCCAAGGACCCCGAAGAAGATATTTGTTATCTCTCAGTACATGGATCAAGTTGCTCGGGTATATTGCAGATTGAGAGGTTGAGTCACGTACCCAGGAGGAAGGCTATGCCACAAACAACCTGTCAAGAAAATGGGAAATGGTGAGTTGATATATTCCTAGGAAGTACAGAACCTAAACTAGAAGCTGGATTCCTAAGTAGTGGAAGGAGATTCAGATCAGGGAAGAGAAGAAAGACAGAAGAAGGTTGACGAGCTCCTAGTCTGTTCGAAGAGAGTGATCATGAACTTCAGTCGCAGGTAGATGAAGGATCTTGTGATGAAGAGGAGGACTATAGCCCAATTTTGGAAGGAGAAAAAGACTCTAAAGAGACTGTCGAGACACCAAGGTCAGCATACAACTACATCACACCAGGAGTATCGTCAGAGGTAATATCTAGAGCCACATCTCCTGAAATAACTGTTAACATTGATAGTGTTAGTACTGTAACTAGCGCACAATAGCAAACAACCCCATTTAATCAATCATCTGATAACCTCGACACCAACTCAATGGCTGGGGAAGATATTCGCTTACCCACATTCAATGGAAATGGAGTAGAAGATTCAGAGAAACACTGGTTCATCTGTGAATTTGTTTGAATGGTTCACTTAGTTCATAACACGAACTTAAAGAAAGCACAAATGATCACGACTCTAAGGGTTCATGTGTTGGACTGGTTTATGAAGATCTGTGTGGTACCACCAGGAGCACCACAGAAGACCCTTGAATAAATACGAGCTGCAATGATCTCTAAGTTCAGAAAACCTAAATCTGAGTTGCAGTGTATCACCGAGATCAAGGAAATCAAACAAGCATTGGCCGAGTCAGTATGAGACTTTGACCAAAGGTTTAAAACTCTGATGTCCAAGGTAAGTTTTCATATGTCAGATGTACACCATAAAGAGTGGTTTATTGATGATCTATTACCACACATATGAGGCCCATTAATGCAACAAAAGATCAATTTGCAAATAGAAGTGCTAGAGTTGGCAATGAAGCTAGAGGCCTTGCCAATCGACGACGGTTCCACAGGAATGGTGCAGATTCAGTCATAGTTGGCTAATATGATGATACAACTACATGACATCAAGAAGGGTAAGGAAGCCCACGAATGTTTATGGTGCACAAAATGCAGAATGAACGGACACACCAAGGATAATTGTTCGACCTTCATGAATTACATCTCATCTGGTGTGCCAAACCCGTTGAGTGCCCATGGACTACCCTGGTGTCGCATATGCCAAACAAGAGGACATCGCGATAAGGACTGTCTATATTTACAAAATATTGTAAGCACTCCAGCAAAATTGTTCTGTAAATTTTGTAAGTCAGTAGGGCATGAAGAGAAGGATTGCAGAGCATACCAACTCTTGAAGGAAAAGAAGGTCGACACATACTTGATGAAGAACGACGGGAAAACTCAGGCTGAACCATCACAAGCATCATATCAACCTATGCAATTCTCTCCCAATTAGTATCAGAACTAGTATCAGCCTCAGTATGTGCCACAGCAACCATACGCATAGCAGAATCACTATCAGCCGCAATATCAACAAAATCAATACCCACCGCAGCAACCACACCCTCAAGGAAGGGGTGGCAAAAAATTTAGAGGTAGAAAAGGAGGAGGAGGATTTGGTAGAGGAAGAGGTCAGGTTACATGCTATAACTGTGGAAAACTAGGTCACTATGCCATATATTTCCTGGAACCTGTAAAGACATGTTCATATTGTAAGGGACAAGACCATAATGTGGACCAATGTCCTTAGTTGATCGCAAAGTGGCAGGCTAGAACCATCACAGGTCCTAACCTTGCGCAGAATATGAACCCAAACCCAAATCCTAACTTGAACATGCATATGATTATTGCTAATCCAAGAGACCCAAACGGTGTTGTCATAACATGAGGAGGTGTTGCGACCGGAGCTGATCTGGATACACCAGAAGAACAATTGCAACCACAAGTACTACCTATGATGCGGAAGAAGGAGCCATTCAACTTCTAGAAATATAAACAAGTATTCATGGACATGCAATGTGAGTTTGTGGATACAGAAGAATCGTCGACATCAGAAGAAGTCAGGGAGATTCCTGAACGATTTCTGCAGATATTTTAGAATAAGACTCCACAAAAGGTTGGTAAACTTAAGACGTTTCTGTCAAGTTTCTTAGTGTTAATTCAAGACAAAGATGTTATCACATAACTGCAAGCACTGATAGAAGAAACACCAATAGAACCGCAACTTAAAAATAAAGTTAACCAAGTTAGCAAGAAATTCAAAACTAGACACAAATTAAGAATGACTACGCAGATAGAGGATTATGACATGGATTATATCATTTTAGCATTGGGCTTTGATGTCGATATTTTGATGCAACAAACTTGAAAAAGTATGGGCAAGCCATGCCTAGACTGGTCTCTTGTCCAGTTGCGACTTGTAAATCAGGCGAAGGTCCTCCCAATTGGTAGATTAAGTCAAGTTCCTATCAAAATTGAAGGGTTGCCCATGTTTTCGGACTTTGAATTCATTAACATTGTTGATGACATGAACCCATATCCTACACTACTGGGGATCAATTGGGCCATAGAAAATCATACCATTATCAATTTCAAGAAAAGGATCATCTCATTCGAGGATAATGAGATGAGAGTAGTGTCACCCATTGATCCATTGGAAGGATAGAGATATGTCAAGCCTGTCTACAATGAGGGACAGGGAAACTATCTTGACCAGATCTACAAGTCACTTCTATGCAAGATGACTATATTAATCCGACATGGGATGGAAACTTGAGTTGGAAAAGTGATAGTTCATGTACATTCGACTCAGGGGAGGCGTTGGAGAACTGGTAGAATAGGCTACATGAGGTCTCTATGAGAAGGTGCACCAGAGTTACAATATTTGTGCGGCGGGCGGAGAATGAGCTATGAGAGTCACCCACCTATGAGGGTTTTCCTAACCTTGCGACCTTCTTTAGTGATTTCGAAGGACTTATAACAGAGTCACAACACTTGTTTGCATTAGACTATGTACTGAAGGCTACACCCACTAGATGGTGGGGTACAGAAAAGCAGTTCATAACATAATGGCCACAATGCAGAAGGTTAATGGAAGTAAGATTCGACGAAGAAGTCCTCACAGTGAGTCACAAATATATAGGATTGTCGAGCCCTATACAACACATAAATCAGTGTCGCACCATATTTGTAGAATACTTGTGATAGGAATGGGTCCACCATTTCATTTACACATTGGAAATGACACCTAGAATGTGGTATGCATCTATGGAGTTGCAACAAGGAACCCAAGATTGGGAAAGAATCGCTAAGAAGTTTAGGCAAACATTTGAATTTGCTAATGAGAAACCTACAATATATCCCTCGCTTCAAACGATAAAGGAGAATATATTTGTTGAAATTCATGTCGAAGAGGCCAATTCTCAATAGTGCAATGCAACCATTCAACAAGGGATGGTCTGCTACAATCTAGCTGGAGACCCAGATGATGATCCGACTAACATAAACATACCAAAATCAGAGGGCACACGCGTAGTAGAAGGAGGTGGTTTCAAGTGACCAGTTCCTTAAGCCGCTGAAAATCAAGAAAGTAAACATTGGGTTGCCAGAGAACCCAAAGTTCGCCAATATAGGATATTATTGGGATGAAGAGACAGTCGCGAAGATCACAGACTTATTGCATGAGTACCGGGACCTATTCCCTACCAAATTTTCGGAGATGAAGGGGATAGTAGGAGATCTAGGGGAGATGAAAATACCCCTATGACCAAATGCCAAACCCAGTAAGCAATGACTCTATAGGTTGAATACTTGGAATAAGGAAGCTACAAGCCAGTTTTCCCAGTAACCATTAATACTTGGAATAAGGAAGCTACAAGACCCTAAATTGAACTTAGACTTACAATTTCACCTTAATTGGGTCAAATAAATGATAATAAAAGAAAATTAAGGTGGAACTTGGTCATGAGGGAGAATAAGAGGGTGTGGGGACCACATGTGGCAGGATTCCACATTACACTTGGCATCATTCTCTTACTAATTTGAGTCCAAGGTGGAGGGTAACATACTTGGGGGATACGAAGAGGAAATATTCATGGAAATAATATATTAAGGTCTAATTAGAGTGGAAGAGTGACTACCAAGGAAGAGGAAGAGGCATTGTGACACTTGTAGCTAGATTCCATGGCATTTATGACAACAATAATGAAGGAATCTATGACAAATATGAAAAATTTAGACCTTATTGGGGACCTATGACACATATTACATATCAGGGCTAAAAATAGCCACCAAGAGGGAACATATAGGGAGTTATGGTCATCCAATATTCCCAACTCACCTTGGGGAAGAGTTATGCAAGAAGTGGACAATTGTCTCATGAAAGAATCTATCACTAATTTGAGTTGACTAGAGTCTCTTGGAGGGAATTATAGATATTAATTTCATGTGAGATTAGTAAACAAGTAGGATGTGGAATGAGAGTATCTTTTGGTCATTTTACATTTTCACTCTTGGAGAGCTTACTGAAGGTGTTTTGATGCATTTAATATTCCCCTTTCATTTGTATTTCATCTACAATTCATTTATCTATTATTATTGGGCCAGGAAAAGTAAACAAGGAAGAATCTGACGTGCAAGCAAAGGAGGAAATGTGTGTGTGCAATGGGATAAAAGAAGGTCAAGAAGGAAGCAAATGAACCGGTGCAATAAAGATAAAACAGGCACATAGCAAAGGAAGCTGCGACGGGATTGGTGTGACGAGCAAAATCAAATCCAAAGTCGGTGGAAGAGGAAAGTATAAGAGTTAATGTTGGACAGGCAAAAGTCAAGGAAGAATCCAGAAGGACGAACCAGCAGAATATGGAAGGACAGTTTTGCGGCTAGTTATGAATAGTACGGACGAGCTGAAAGATGCTTCCGTAGGTAGTTAAGGTTGTGGTTAATGCATTACAGGACTTTCACGGCTAGGTATGGGCTAACATTTAATGTAACAGATATATTTTGTAGGGTCTGTAATAACCAAGTTGTCCTCAGTCGACCCTGCGTGGTCTTGTAAAATGTTATAAATAGAAGGAACTCGCTCTGTATAAGGGTTCCTAGTTTGGTCAGTTCGATTGGAAGTTTGTTGTTTGTTCATTCAGTAAGTTAGAGTCAGTAGTAGTTTGTAGTTGACTAAGAGAGGATTCTAGTAGAAGGAGAAGGATGTTGAGCTGCGGATCTTGCAACTGTGTGTGCAGACCGATAGTAAAGTAGAAGAGTCGATCCAGGCTGTGTGCAGATCAGTGGGAGTAGATAGAGAATAAACCAGAGATCATGAGAGCAAGAAGATTGAGTCAGAAAGACATATCTTAAGAACAGTCTGCAAGTTGCATACTGCAAGGTGCTACCTATATTTCTCATGCCAGATGAAGAGCACCCTGGTGGTTTTTCCCAGATGGGTTTCCACGTTATTTCCCGTGCTATATAGATGAATGTTGTTGAATTGTGAATGGTATGTGAATGTTTTCTTATCTCACATTATTACAGTTACAGTTGTTGTTGAATGTATGTCACGGTATGAATGAATAAATGTTTAAAAGTATTGATGGACTATTGTGTATGAGTTCATGGTTAAGCTGCTAAGTTAAAATACAAGTCGCGCAATGTATGTCAAAAACAAGGAATCGGCAGTGTTACATAGTTGCGCCAATTGTTAAATTTTAAGGACAAGGTCGTGTCACGCAGGTGGCCATTGGAACTTAGTTGTGTCGTTGTCCCAGAGTGAAGGACTCCATCCCATTTTCTTTGTCGAGCGCCTTGGCCATGCGACAAGGGACTATAATCCCTTGCCAACTGTGGTAACATGGTTATGGTAGTTACCCATTAAGATATCTCGGGTGAGACTCTGCTTGCCTCGCGGGTGTTGCCAACTGATATTTCTCTATCAAGCTGATGTATTTTGGTGTCTTAATGGTATTGTGTTGTTGTTGAACTGCGGTTCGAGACAAGGAAAAGAAGGAGGCCAACAAATGGTTCTGCTGCCGAGACTGTTAATCATTTGAGTCAAGGGAAATGTTGTGGAATCCGACGAAGAACGAGATAGAGGATTCACTAGAGTCTAAGATGCTAGAATTCATGCAAGAGTAGAGCATAGGATTGTAGTTGAGCATAGAAGACTAGGTGGACAAGTAAATATATTCTGATATTCATGAGATATTCTTCGCAGAGTTTCCCATTGTGCTGCATGAGTGGCTATCAAGATTGGCAAGAAGGAAGACAAATTTCCAGAGAAGAGAAGCAGTTGAGTGGAGTGATCAGTTGGTTCGCAAAGTAACCAGTGTAAGTAACACCATCTCTAGAGATTTTGATCTTTGGGTTGACAAAATTTTACAAGGATATATTACTGAGTTTGCAGTAGAGGCTATAACCTCATATACTGAGGCTGAAAGAAATTTTTTCCAAGGACCCGAAGAAGATATTTGTTATCTCTTAGTAATTGGATCAAGATGCTCATTTATGAGAAGGGTATCTTGTAGATTGACTAGTTGAGTCATGTACCCAGGAGGAAGGCTATGTCGCAGATGACCTGTCAAGAAAATGGGAGATGGTGAGTTGATATGTTCCCAGGAAGTACAGAACCTGAACTAGAAGATGGATTCCTAAGGAGTGGAAGGAGATTCATATTAGGGAAGAGAAGAAATATAGAGGAAGGTTTACGAGCTCCTATTCTATTCGAAGAGAGTGAGCACGAACTTCAGTCGCAGGTAGATGAAGGATCTTGTGACGAAGAAAAGGACTATAGCCCGATTTCGGAAGGAGAAGAAGACTCTGAAGAGACTGTTGAGACATCAAGGTCAGGACGCAACTACATCACACCAAGAGTATCTCCATAGGTAATATATAGAGCCACATCTCCTAAAAGAACTGTTAACATTGATAGTGCTAGTACTGTGACTAGTGCGCAAGAGCAAACAACCCTGTTTAATTAGTCATCATATAACCCCGACGCTAACTAAATGGCAGGGGTAGATATTTGCTTATCCACATTCAATGGAAATGGAGCAGAAGATCCAAAGTAGCATTGAATCATCTATGTATTTGTTTGGATGGTTCTCTTGGTTCAGAACATAGACTTAAAGAAAGCTCGGATGATCATGACTCTAAGGGGTCATGCGCTGGATTGGTTTATGAAGTTTTTTGTGGTACCAATAGGAGAACCATAGAAGACCCTTCAATAAATACAATCCGCAATGATCTCAGAGTTCATAAAATGTAAATATGAGTTGCAGTGTATCACCGAGATCAAGAAAATCAAACAAGAATTGGTCGAGTCAGTATGATACTTTGATGAAAGGTTTAAAATTCTGATGGCCAAGGTAAGTTTCTAGATATCGGATGTACAGCATAGAGAGTGGTTTATTGCTATGCTAGAGTCGTAGACAAAAGTACTAGAGTTGGAAATGAAGCTAGAGGCCTCGCCAATCGGTAATGTTGCCACAGGAATGGTACAGATTCAGTCGCAGTTGGATAATCTGACAATACAGTTGTAGGAAATCAAGAAGGGTAAGGAATCCCATGAATATTTATGGTGCATGAAATGCAGAATAGACAGACACACCAAGTTTAATTGTTCGACCTTCATGAATTACGTCTCATCCAATGCGCCAAACCCATTGAGTGCCGATGGACTACCCTAGTGTCGCATATTCTAGAATAGAGGACATCGAGACGAGGACTGTCTATATTTGCAAAAGATTGTAAGCACTCCAACAAACTTGTTCTATAAATTTTGTAAGTCAGTAGGGCATGAAGAGAAGGCTTGTAGAGAATACCAACTCTTGAAGGAAAAGACGGTCTACACATACTTGATCAAGAACGATGGGTAGAATCAGGCTGAACCGATGCAATCATCATATCAACCTACGCAGTTACCTCCCATTCAGTATCAGAATTAGTATCAGCCTCAATATGCACCACAAAAACCATACGCATAGCAGAATCACTATCAACCACGATATCAACAGAATCAGTACCCACCGCAGCAACCACACCCTCAAGGAAGGGGTGGTAGAAACTTTAGAGGCAAAGAAGGAGGAGGAGGATTCAATAGAGGAAGAGTTCAGGTTACATCCTATAACTGTGGACAACCAGGTCACTATGCTAGAGATTGACTGGAACCTGAAAACACATGTTCATATTGTAATGGATAGGACCATAATGTGGATCAATGTCCTCAATTAATCGCAAAGTGGGAAGATTGAACCATCACAGGTCTTAACCCTGTGTAGAATCCGAACCCAAACCCGAATCCTAACTTGAACGTTTAGATGATTGTTGTTGAGCCAAGAGACCCAAACATTGTTGTCGTAACACGAGGAGGTACTACGACCGGAGCTGATCTGGATACGCCACAATAACAACTACAGCCGCAGGTTTGACCCACGACGTGAAAGAAGGAGCCATTCAACATTCAGAAATAGAAGCAAGTGTTCATGGATGTGCGATGTGAATTTGTGGACCCAAAAGAATCATCAAAATTAGAAGAAGGCAGGGAGATGCCTGAACGATTTCAACAAATATTTCAGAAGAATACTCCACAAAAGGTTAGTAAACTCAAGATGTTTCTTTCAAGTTTCTTAGCGTTAATTCAATACAAATATTCTATCGTAGAACTGCAAGCATTGATAGAAAAAATACCATTAGAGCCGCAACTTGAAAATAAAGTGATCTAGGTTAGCAAGAAATTCAAAACTAGACGCGAGTTAAGAATGACTGCGTAGATAGGGGATTATGACATGGATTATATCATTTTAGTATTGGGCTTTGATGTCAATATTTTGACACGAAAAACTTGGGAAAGTATGGGAAAGTTGCGCTTGGACTGGTCTTCTATCAAGTTGCGACTTGCAAATCAGACAAAGGTCCTCCCAATTGGTAGATTGAGTCAAGTTCCTATCAACATTGAAGGGTTGCACATGTTTGTGGATGTCGAAGGGTTTTGCATGTTTGTGGACTTTGAAGTCATTAACATTGTTGATGACACGAACCCATATCACATGATGTTGGGGATCGATTGGGACATAGACAATCAGACCATTATCAATTTCAATAAAAGGATCCTCTCATTCGAGGATAATGAGATGAGAGTAGTGTCACCCATTGATCTATTGGTGCTAGAAAATAGGACCACAAAGAAATAATAGTTATACAGTTAAATCATTAAACAAGATGAAAAACACATTAAACACATTACAGAGAGACATAGATATAACATGCTTCACTCAAATGATGGGCTATGTCCACAAATAAATTTCCAGTCCTTTTATTACAGTCTAGAAAGATGAAGGGATACAACCTGCATCAAAACCGTTGCACATCCTCTTCATGCTCTCACAGTCTCTCTCACACAACCATAGAGATTGTTTACAATTCTATAATACCATACAAAGCCATGTTACAATGCTTTCTTTTATAGGGGAAAAATATTTTGGGAAAATACTACAGTTAACCCAATACCATGGGTTCACATAACTTTTGGCCAACACACATCCCAAAAAAAAATTCTCGCGGGCTCTGCCCCCAAAACCCCGAACCCCAAAGCAGGGGGAATGAGTGTACAATACACCTAGGGTATAAACACGACTAAATAATATCTATGGATCTAGAATATCGGGCTCCACAACCAACAATCTCCCACTTGGAGACTGATCATAGCAACTCCACTGCTACTGCACTTGCTGGACTATGCTCTAGACCTTGGACTTAGCAAATTTCTTATTTTCACCTTCGTGCTTGAAGGTAAACAGAAACTGAGCAGGAACTCAGTTCTCTCTGGTTACTCCCTTTGTCAACATGTCTACAGGATCCTGGCTAGTATGTATCTTTTCCATTTTTAATAGTTCTTCATCTATAACAAATATTATGAAGTGGTACTTGAGATGTATATGTTTAGTCTTCGAATGAAAGGCTTAGTTCTTTGCAAGATGAATGGAACTTTGGTTGTCACTGTATAGCCTACTATTCTCTTGATTCTTACCCAATTCTTCCATGAACCTCTACAACCAAATCATCTCCTTACTAGCCTCTGTAGCAGCAACATACTCTTATTCCATTGTTGAAAGGGAAACAACCTGTTGCAGTTTTGAAATCCAACTTAATGTTTTTACACCCACAGTAAACACATACCCTGTGGTGCCCCTCCTATTGTCTTTATCACCGGCCATATTTGCATCAACATATCCCTGTAAACATAATATATGAGAAGTGGTACCTCTCAAATACCTGAGAATCCACTATATTTCTTTCCAATGCTCTTTTCCTGGATTATTCATATACCTTCTCACAACTCCCACTGCATGTGCAATTTATGGTCTTGTGCACACCATGGCATACATCAAGCTTCCAACCGCTAATGAATAGGGAATCCTGGACATGTAATCTATCTCTTCCTGTGTCTCTAGACACATCTCCTTACTTAGTTTGAAATGGCTGGCTAAAGGTGTACTAACTGGTTTTGCATTCTGCATTCTAAACCCCTGTAACACCTTTTCTATGTACTCACCTTGAGACAACATCAATTTGTGATTTTTCCTATATCTTATTATTCTCATACCAAGGATTTGCTTTACAGGACCCAAATCCTTCATCGCAAATGATTTAGCTAGTTTTCTTTTGAGCACATTTATATTCTACATGTTAGACCCTGCAACAAGCATGTCATCCACATACAATAACAAAATAATGTATCTTATGTTATCTTTCCTCTTGAAATAAACACAATGGTCAGAATGAAATCTATCATAACCTTGTTCTGTCATAAACTTATCAAATTTTAAATACCATTATCTTGGAGCTTGCTTCAGGCCATACAAGCTCTTCTTCAACCTGCAAACCAAATTCTCCTTCCCTTTGACCTCATACCCTTGTGGTTGTTGCAAATAAATCTCTTCCTCCAAATCCCCATGGAGAAAGGTTGTTTTTACATCTAACTATTCAAGATGCAAATCTTCTACCGCCACTAGACTTAAAATAGTTCTAATTGAAGTAATTTTAACAACAGGAGAAAATAGTTTATCAAAGTCTATACCTTTCTTTTGTGCAAACCCCTTTACAACAAGTCTAGCCTTGTACCTCTTCTTGCCTCCATCTTCTTCCTTCAACCTGTAAACCGATTTATTCTGCAATGCCCTTTTTCTGCAGGCAACTTAATCAGATCCCAATTCTGGTTTCTTACCAATGAGTCCATCTCCTCATCCATGCCTTGCACCCACTTATTTCTAGTTTCTACATGCATTGCTTCTTCAAAACATTCTAGTTCACCAAAATTAGTCATCAATAAATAATACAGTGAAGGAGAGAATCGTTCAGGGGTTTACTTAACCTGGTAGATTTTCTTACAGTTGTAGGAGTTTTAGGTACTTGCTGTTGTTCTTGATTTTTTTGTGCCTTTGGAACTTTATCTTCTTTGATTTCATCAAGAAATGTGTACTCTGTGTTTTCCTTTTCCACTTTATTTCCCTGCAACTAATCTTTGTACATGACCTTTTCATTGAATACTACATCTCTACTCCTAATGATTTTTTTGTTTTTCATAATCCCACAAATGATAACCAAAATCATCAACCCTGCATCCAATATTGAAGGTACATTTCTTGGTTTTATCCTGAATCTTTGTTCTATCATCTTTATTAATATGGACAAATTCTTCACAACCAAAAGTTCTCATAAATGAGTATTTTACCTATTTACCTATCCATGCCTCCTCTGGAATCCCACCATCCAAAGCACTTGAAGGCCCTCTGTTTATTAAGTAAACAACAGTGTTTACAGCATCAGCCCAAAACTGTAAGGGAAACCCTGCATGCAATCTCATACACCTTGCACACTCCATGATCGTTTTGTTCATCCTTTTTGACACAACATTTTCTTGTGGTGTTCCAGGGACTGTATTCTCTCTGTGAATCCCATTGTGTGAACAGTTCTATCAAACTACTTGCTGTATTATTCACCTCCATTATCAAATCTGAGACATTTCAATCTTTTTCCTGTCTCATTCTTAGCCAAATATTTCCACTTCTTAAATGTATCAAACACATCAGATTTATGTCTAATGCAATAAACCCAAGTTTTTCTAGTTGCATCATTAATAAAAGTAACATAATAACGAGAGTCACCAAGATATTGTACCTGAGCTGGTCCCCATACATCTGTATGGACAAGCTCTAAATTTTCACTCTTCTTTTCTTTCCCAACCCTGAGAAATCTAACTCTCTTCTGTTTTCCATAAACACAGTTCTCGCGGAATTCCAAACTTACCTGTTTCAGATCTGGAAGCAGTTTCTTTGAGTGGAGAATCTGCATCCCCTTCTCACTCATGTGGAAAAGCCTATCATTCCACAACGCTGCACCTGTTTCTGTGGAAGCTACAGAGATAGAATAATCAGTATTATGAGGACATAAATATAACGTACCTATCCTATCTCTTTTTTTTATTACCATTGATCCTTTAGTGACCTTCCACCATGTTTCTCCAAACATAGATAAACAGCCGCCATCTTCCAATTTTCCTATTGAGATCATATTTATTTTCATAGCAGGAATGTGCCTTACATCTTTTAGCAGCCACTCATTTCCATTATTTAACCTAATCTATACCTTACCCTTTCCAACAATTTTGCATGGTTCACCATCCCCGAATAAAACATGTCCAAAATCACCTTGAACATAATCATGAAAGAATTTCCTATGGGGTGTAGCATGACATGAATCCTCTGAATATACTACCCAGTAATCACTAGTATTATCTAGTGTAAGAATAAAAGCATCTTGTAACACATCACCTGCTACATTCACTTCCTAGGTAGTCTCTTGTTGTCGGAACACCTTTCTTCTTTGGAGCTCTGCAGTCTTTCTTCAGATGTCCTTTCTTACCACAGTTCCATCACTCTATTTTTCCAAATATGGAATTGGATCTTCCATTTCCATACTTTCTATGGTTACCTGGGCTCTTTCTTCTCTCCTTTTGTCTCCCTCTGCTCTCCATGGTCAATGCATTACCTGATGTCTCACCTGTGCTTTTTCTTCGCATTTCCTTGCTAAGAATAACACCAACAACATCATCAAACTTAAGAGTGTTTGAACTAGGTACAAAGTTACTTACAGCCATGACCAAGCTATTCCGGATTTCTGGTAATGAACACAAGATTAGAAGAGCCCCAACCGCATCATCAAAGTTCACTTTTGCAGAAATTAACTGACTAGTAAGTGTATTAAACTCATTTAAATGATCGACAACAAATCCAACTTCCGACATCTTCATATTAAATAAACGCTTCATTAAAAATACCTTTTTGGAAGCTGAGGGTTTTTCATAGAGCTTACCCAATGCGCCCATCATGCCTTCTGTTGTTTTTTCTTTCGAAATATTGAAAGCCACCGACAAAGCCAGGCATAGCCGTATTGTTTCCGGTGCCTTTCTGTCAAGAACCTCCCATTCTTCATCCTTCATAGCGGCCGGATATTTTTCTTTTTCGCCCAACAACAAGTACAGATAGTCCTCCACTTGCATCTTCCATAACTGATAGTTTTGTCCGTTAAATTTCTCAACCCTAAACTTTCCTTCTTTTTCCATTGCTCCCACTCAAACCAAGAACCCTTCTTTCCTACAAGTTTACCATCCAAATAGACCTTTTGGCTCTGATACCAATTGTTAGAAAACAGGACCACAGAGCAATAACAGTTATACAGTTAAATCATTAAACAAGATGCAAAAGACATTAAACACATTACAGAGAGACATAGATATAGAGTGGTTCACCCAAACGATGGGCTACGTCCACAAAGAAATTGCCAGTCCTTTTATTACAATCCAAAAAGATGAAGGGATACAACTTGCAACAAAACCGCTACACTTCCTCTTCACGTTGTCATGTACCCTCCCTTCTACCAGCTAGAGGACATGACTATAATGCTTACAAACCAGGTAATCTAGCCCCATGAACGTAAAATAAAATGCATTGAACTTAAACATACACATATGCATAAATAATTAACATACAGCGAAAGAAAAATTCATTCATTCTCAACATTTTAACATGTTCATATTAAATCATAATCACATATACAGATGTAGAGATAAAACAGACAAGAATACTTATCTTGAAATAAGTTTTTTCCCGCAACCAGCTATGTTGCTACAACGTTCCACCCAACCATAGGCCAGTGCATTCATCAATCTCTCAGCAACACTTCCACCCCCGAGTTGGGCATGATTTCCATAAGGAATAAGGGGAACACTAATAGTCTCACACGTAGCCAAGGACACACAAAACTCAACCAATCCAACATAGTTGGGTTTATCAGGCTAACAAGGAGATGGAAAAGCTGGTTGCTAAGCTAGTGAGCTCAATCCAAGAGCTATGGACACCTGCACCAGAACTAGCCCAACTTCTAAGACATCCACACACACCCAACACAAGGAAGCATCCCCTTCTTTTCTAAGCAGTCCCTCGAGCCATGCCTTCCCTTCCAGTGCTATTCAGGGGGTGCAGAGAAGAAATCCAGCCCTCTAGATCTGTCTGTGAGGATCCTACACACACTAGGTTTATCAAGCAGGCTCAAACCCCATTCCACTCCCAATTCAATGCAGGCCAAAGCCAAAAGATGCACCACAACACAATATGATTTTTGGGTTTGAGGGTAAACGGTATGGGGCAACAAAAACAAATTTCCAGTATGGGTAAAATATCCCCCTAACAACAATTCAATTTCCAGGGACGTTTTGGCCCTAATGTAGCCAAAACGGGCTCAACAACACCCAAAATCGTGGGTCTCTTCTTCCCCTCACTGGGCATTTCCAAAAAACGATTTCCAGCTTGGAATTAATGGGGGGGGAATGCAGCAAAACGTGGGGAAGGGAACTCAACCACTGATAATCACCAAAAATGATTTCCCATCCTAAGAAAAATGAGGTAACAACAAAAAATGTGAATGGTTTCACACATAGGAAGTTCCAGCTGCCTCCCAGAGCTCCACAGGAAGGAAAATGGTGAGGAAAATATGAAAAACATCAAAGAATGGTAGAATGGCATATATTTTTGGGTTTTTACTTGCCCAAGGAGTCAAAATGCATTTCCCAAAAACTGATGGCTTCTACAATTCGAATTTGGGTTGTCATACCTTGCCCATCCCATGCAATAACCAACCCAACCAATTTCTGGTAGTAATAAATGATAGGGTGAATAAGACAAGAAAGGTAGTTGATAGTTTAATGGTTTCTCCCTTTGACAATTGGCTTTTCCCCATTGGCCCCAAAGGTTAAATACCCCCCCCCCCCTATCCTTAGGAATCATGCCCCCATCTCATTATTATTGCATTGACATAGCTGGTTGTGGGTTTTTAATTAATTGCATATTTACATGATGATTTAAAAATAATAATGTGCCTAGCTAGCACAAAATACCATTGGCACCGATTTAATCATCGAAACATAAAAACGATAATCCATGGTGGTCCTTTTTGCCTTTAGCTCCACGCCGCGATTAATTACAATATATACATCATATACATTTAGTGCAAACAAGGTCAAAACCGAGGTGTTACACACGCTCTCACAGTCTCTCTCACACAATCATAGAGATTGTTTATAATGATATAATACCATACGCAACTATCTTACAATGTTTTATTTTATAGGGGGGAAATACCATGGGAAAATACTATGGTTAACCTAATACCATGGGTTCGCATAACTATTGGCCAACACATATCCCAAAAAAAATTCTCAGGGGCTCCACCCGCGAACCCCAAAGAAGGGGGAACGAGTGTACAATACACCTGGGGTACAAACACGACAGAATAATATCTCTGGATCTGGAAGATCAGGCTCCACAACCAATAATTGGAAGGATAGAGATATGCTGATCATGTCTACAGTGAGGTATAGGGAAACTATCTCGACCAGATCTACAATGTCACTGCTCTGGAAGACGACTATATTAATCCGACAATGGATGGAAAACTGAATTGGAAAAGTGCTAGTTCCTGTACATCCAACTCAGGGGAGGCATTGGAGAGCTAGAAAAATAGGCTACATGAGGTCTCTATGAGAAGGTGCCCCAAAGTTACAATATTTGTGTGACGAGTGGAGAACGAGCTATGAGAGTCACCCACCTATGAGGGTTTGCCTAACCTTGTGACCTTCTTAAGTGATTTTGAAGGAATTGTAACACATTCGCAGCGCTTGTTTGCGTTAGACCATGTACTGAAGGCTACACCCGCTAGATGGTGGGGTACACACAAGTAGTTCATAACAGAATGGCCACAATGCAAATGGTTAATGGAAGTCAGATTCGATGAAGAAGTCCTCACATTGAGTCATAAATATACAGGATTGTCGATCCCTGTACAACACATAAATCAGTGTCGCACTGAATTTGCAGAATACCTATGACAGAAATGGGTCCACCATTTCATTCACACATTGGAAATGACACATAAAACGTGGTATGCATCTATGGAGTTTCGACAAGGAACCCAATATTGGGAAATACTCGCTAAGTAGTTTAGGAAAAAATTTTGAATTTGTTGATGAGCAACCTACAACCGATGTTGCACTTCAAATGATAAAGGAGAAGATATTTGCAGAAATTCCTGTCGAAGAGGCCAATGCTCACCAGTGCAGTGCGACCATTCAGCAACAGATGGCCTGCTACAATCTAGCTAGAGACACAGATGATTATCCGACTAACATAAACATACAAGAATCAAAGGGCACGGGTGCAGTAGAAGGAAATGGAATTTCAAGTGATTAGTTCCTTAAGCCGCTGAAAATCAAGAAAGTAAACATTGGGTCTCCAGAGAACCCAAAGTTTTCCAATATAGGAGATTTTTGGGATGAAGATATAGTCGCGAAGATCACAGACTTATGACATGAGTACCAGGACCTATTCCCTACCAACTTTTTGAAGATGAAGGGGATAGTAGGAGATCTAGGCCGGGAGATGAAAATACCCCTTCAACCAGATGCTAAACCCAGTAAGTAGCAACCCTATAGGTTGAATCCAAGGTATAAGGAAAAAGTAAACCAAAAATTGGATTGCATGCTCAACGCAGGAATAATTGAACCTGTTGAGGAATCAAAGTGGATCATCCCTATAGTGATCCAGGATAAGACAACAACAGTCGAAGTGAGGATCTGTGCTCACCTAAGAAAGATGAATGGCATGCTTGCATGATCCATTCCCAACACCATTTATAGATGAAGTACTTGAAAGCGTCAGAGGATAAGATCTTATTCATTCACCGATGGCTTCTCTAGTTATCATCAAGTCAGAATTGTGAAGGAGGATCACCACAAAATGATCTTCGTCATAGAATGGGGATGCTAACAGTATACGGTAATGCCCTTTGGACTCAAGAATGCACCTGCTATGTTTTCTAGAATAGTAGTTTCCGCTTTTAAATATTTCAAACATAAGTTTCTTGAGGTCTAATTTGATTATTGGACTGTGCTTGGTCTAGTAAGAGACCATATTGAGAGTTTATGCATGATGCTAGGTCGTTGTCGCCAATATCAGATCATGCTTAATTCCAAGAAATGTATTTTTTGTGCACCATTTGGTGTGCTGTTGGGTCACGTCGTATGTCCCGATGGCATTTTGGTCAACCCAGCAAAAGTTGTGATTATTCTTTACTTACCACCACCTACATCAATCATGCAACCCATATCAGTTCTAGGACATACAAGCTACTACGTGAAGTTCATCAGAGGGTATGTAGAGATCACTGCACCTATGGAGAAACTGCTAAAGCAAGATGCAAAATTTCAATGGACACCAACTTGCCAGGAAAGATTGGACAAATTAAAAAACAAAATGGCCAATGTGCCAATATTGGTATTCCTAGACTAGAAAAAGGAATTCCATGTTCATGTCAACGCGTCATCTTTCGCACTCATCATAGTCTTAACACAACCAAGAGAGGGTGCGCTTGACCACCCTATTGCTTTTCCTAGCAATAAAATGTCAACCGCAGAGAAAAATTACACTATGACAAAAAGAGAAGGCCTTGCTATTTTCTATGCACTTCAGAAATTCCAACACTACTTGTTGGGTGGACATTTCCAAATGTACACTAATCATTCGGTGCTGAAATACCTAGTCAAAAAGCCAGTGTTGGGGGGAAATATCTGTCGATGGCTTGTCCTGTTCCAAGAATTTGATTTTGAGGTCATTGTCAAACTTGGTCGACTGAATGTTGGGCCAGACCACCTGTCACGAATAGAAAGAGGTGAAGAGACAACCATCCTAGAAGACAATTTACATGACACGCAACTATTTATGGTCAGTATGATGGAATATCAAAACAAGAAATTTAATGCTATCATCCACTTTCTAAGTACATGCTACGCGCCTCCAGGATTCTCCGTTAATCAAAAGAAACACTTGGTCATTAGATCTCCTGATTTTACATTGATCATTGGACACTTGTACAAGTTGGGCGAGGATGAAATACCGCGTCGACGTGTTTTTTATTATGAGAGACCTTGGTTTATGAGTGAAGCACATGCTAGTGTTGTAGGTGGACACTACACATGAAAGGAAACTGTGCGCAAGATATTGCAGACAGGACTATGGTGGCCAACCATACACATGGATACTAAAAGCTTCTGTAGATGCTGTGATATCTGCTAAAGAACAAGAAAACCATCGCACCGCAAAGAGATGTCACTTGCACCACAGATAACACTGCAAGAATTCAACAAGTGGGTTTTTTGTTTTTTTGGACCGATCATTCCATCAGGGAAAAAGACTGGTACACGCTAGATTATCTCTGCAACAGACTATTTAACCAAATGGGATGAATCTGCGCCTGTTAAAGATTGCACCGCTGTGACTGCAACAAAGTTTTTATTTGAAAATGTGGTGACTAGATTTGGATGCCTGAAAATTCTACTCAATGACCAAGGTACGCATTTTGTTAACAAAATGATTATTGAGATTACTGCAGAGTTCCAAATCCAGCAGAAGAAGATGACACCCTATCATCCTCGGGTGAATGGAACGGTTGAAGCCTTTAACAAGATTTTGGAAAACGCATTGACAAGGTATGCAACGTGCGCCAAGATGACTCGAATTAGAAAGTATCAGTTGTTCTATGGGCATATAGCACAACTTGCAAACGGATGACCGGGCACACCCCATTCAGACTGGTATGTGGACAGGAAGCTATTGTGCCAATGGTGTATATCGTGTTGAGTCTACAAATTTTTGCACTAATGGAGATGCTAGTGAATAGAGTTTGTCGTAGCTTGTTCAAATGGAAGAGGAATGCTTCGTCATAGGATTTCATCAGACTGTCGGAAACAAAATACAGAAGGCGTGGCATGATTTCCATATCTAGGTTAAGCCATTCAAAGCTGGAGGACTTTTGTTGTTGTATGACATCAAATTTTTCAAACACCCAAGCAAGCTAAAGACACATTGGCTAGGGCCATATGTGATCGCGCATGTCACTGATGCGATTGCAATAAAACTGCAGATAATAGATGGAACTTACATTGCAAGGATGGGGAATGGAATTCACCTGAAACCATACTATGATGATCACAACATCCCTAGCTAAAATTGCGTTGCGCATGAAAAAAATAAAAAATAAAAAAGAGCTGAAAGCACAGGAAAAAGCGGGAATGACAGATTGTCCGACATTAAAGTGCAAGTATCCGAAAAATATTGAGGCAGTTATGATTGATAAGAATTATTAATTCAACGAGATATGAGGAGTGTGGCAGCATGATTTTTGGTCCCATCAGTCGTCTGTGTCATAACTGTTATAACTATGCTGACATGTACAGCGCAACACTCAAGTTGTCAAGTTAATGAAGGAACGCGTCGGTCGAGAATCCCATGTGATCAATTAGACCTCAACCTCCCATTGCATGATGACTGTAGGACACATAGGTGAGTATAAATATGAGGCTTCACCACCAAGCATCCTTTTATGCACATAGAGAGAGTATGATAAAACCAGAGCCGAAGAGTTTACAGAGCCAAAGCCTATCACAAAGTGAGACGATACCCATGGTAATAGAAATCTCCAGTGCAAGTGAGCTATCCAATGTGACTATCACCTCAAGGTGTCCAATTGAAGAGGAGATCATATCACCCAAAGTACAGCAACTAGAACTCGACCCGATGGTGCGAATAAGAAAGAAGCATGCTCCTATGGCTACTCTGACCCTTATTCCACCCCCTAGTTTGGGCCTTGTGTCAAACCATGCTTAGAACCCACCAACCATACCTACACAACCTACCATGGATCCAATATAGGCTAGGGAGAGATCAACTAGAGATTCATCCATGCCAAGACTATCGACAAAACGCAAGGCTAAGGACATTGTGAATAACCCTGGGAAAGAGCTGATGGAGGAGGACTTGCTGGAGGAATAGCTAATGGAGGAGGAGTCCCCACCCCACAGAGACACGAATTCTGAGGAGGAAGAAGAAAAATTCCCACACTATGTCCAGCCAAGGAGAGTCGAGGCGAAGGTAGTAACGCTTCCCAATAAAGTGTGCACATTTTTAGTAGCACCCTGGATCCCTGATCATGTACCCCTGCTAATGGACATAATTCCAAATCTCACCAAATTGGAATTCAAGGATGTTGACACTCGCTGGTAGTTGGGTTTGGAAATAAAGAACTGCATGATTATGGTTAAAGTTGTACCGACTAACCCCAAGGTCCTAAAGCTAATGAAGTGGGCTACTAGCATCGACCAAGTGGGATTGACAAAATTGCTCTTCATGCTTCATTTTGACCATAGGCTGCAAACCAATACATATGTGAAACAGCTCTTAGTTTGTTTCCATAGAGGGTGCCTATGGCTTGATCGACCATACCTAGTCGAGGTCGATCTTATCTCATCAATCACAGGACTTCTGAAGAAAGGACATGACCCCATGTCGTATTTGTGCTAGAACAGGGTTACCACCAAGATGAAACAGAAGAATAATATTCAGCGCAGAGGTAGGGGATTCTTGATTCCCCCTATCAAAGACACCAACATGTAGTTCGCCGCAAGGATCCTATCTTGCAAGCTGTTGCACAAGATGAGGCCAAATGAATGCACCATTGGAGCGGTAGAACTTGCATAGAAATATGCATAAGGTGTGACTTTCAACTTGTCACGGTTCCTGCTGAGTGAACTAATAGACGACGCAACGTAGGAGCAGGAGGATCCTAAATACAAATTTCACTACTCTTGGCTACTCATCCTGATCTCATTCACCTTGTGGGCCAACCCACCAGAATATGAACCAATGGATGTCCCACTACCTTTCCTTGGCGCAAAGTATCAGAACCAATGGGAAGACAAGAAAGACAAGATCCACTAGATAGTTAATAACATCGAGTTTTTTCTGCATGCCGAGGCACTGTGTGATGTTATCACGCGATCCCACAGAGTCTAGGTTGCGATGGTGCACATACATGCATCCTTCATAAATTTCCAGGAAGGTGAACATAACATTATTTTGGAGCAAAAGAACAACCCGGCCAAAAAAGCGCACCAGGCAGGGTTTATGATTACCAATGATGATGTGGATGCAATTATCCAGGATTTTCCAAAAGAATGGCACAGCCCACTAGAAGAGCCGCTGCTTGAAGGAGAAAACCAAGAAGACCCACCAGCTGACCAAGGTGGAAATGTTGGCACAGGAAGCGATGCTGGAAATGACCAAGATAATGGCCAAGGAAACAATGGAGGTG
Source organism: Pseudotsuga menziesii (assembly GCA_001517045.1). Classification (NCBI taxonomy): domain Eukaryota; kingdom Viridiplantae; phylum Streptophyta; class Pinopsida; order Pinales; family Pinaceae; genus Pseudotsuga; species Pseudotsuga menziesii. The sequence goes on from LPNX010972073.1 coordinate 81,879, forward strand.
ATGGTCAAGAATCAGTCACAAGAAGGAAAAGATGATGACAGCGGTGATGGTTGCTGCGATCGAGGTGAAGAAGAACAGACACCTACTGATGAAGACATTCACAACCACTAGAAAGAACAAAAACAGTGGTGAGGGCCACAGCACAAAAAGAGAAAAGCTAGAAAAATGGCTAACACCTACACATTGACAGAGGACAACATTCGCACTCTAGCAAATGCTGTAGCCGAGGTCACCAAGAAAATCCTTGAGGTTCTAAACACATGGTAGGAAAATGTGGTTGGTCAAGTTGTGGAGCAGCTCAACAAGATCATAGAGGACATTAACAAGGTCAAAGCCACTGTCGAGGCTGAAACATATGGTGTGGATCCCAATGTCTCGTTAGTTACACCAGAGATAGTGCCGCCAATCAAAGTAGAAATACATGAGCGCGCAATGGAGACAGGGACAACAACGGGTGAGTTTGATGATGTTTTCAAAGATTTTGACACATTGCAGATCGAATTCTCAAAGCTTACATTGGGTGAAGTCTATGAGCTACAACAGGAAGCCGCGACTAAAATACAACTTCGAGAGAATGATGTTGTGTATCAGGAAACAAAGAAGCAAAGGAAGGAAAAGCAGTGCAAGATCCTTCTCAAAGAGAAAGAACAAGAAATTGTGGCACGCAAGCAAAGCCGTGTTGCACTTGCTAAATCCATTAAAGGCGCGTTCGTGGAGTTCCCACTAGAAGCGAGCTAGGAGGATGAATATTCAGCTTCTTAGGTTTCTCAACTATCGCACATTGTGGTGGAATTAAAGAAACAGGTTAAGGAGCTTCAGGCTAAGTAGGTACCGAGCACACCTCCTGAGGTGCTCGAAGAATGAAACAGAGCAGCGTCTAAGGATGTTGGAATGATAAGCGAAGGAGAAAAACCATGCACTAAGGTAGTTCAAGCCATTTCCACGATATGGGAAGTGCTTCTAGAAGAAGAGACTAGATAAAATATTAGGGAAAACACGTGGCAAGCTGAGAAGAAAATCACTATGGAAAAGGTAGAGATGAAGAAGTTCTCATTTAAGGAAAAGGTTACGAAGATGGCTGAGATCAAGTAGCTGCAACAAGAACTCCAAGCTCTCTGTGACCAAGAGCATAATAGGGAAGTGGAAGTAGATGCACACCAGTCTAAAGCAGTGTGAATAACAGGCCTTATTCAGCATGTGCAGTAGAAGCTTTAGCATATTGCGCAGTCCCTAGAGGCAGGACCGTCGAAACATATTAGTTCCGACTGGGTGGAGAAATTGGCTGCACAAGCGGAGGAAGTAACAACGGAAGTTTCTAAAGTACAACAGATGGTGAAGGAATTTCAAAACAAGGTTGTTCCTCCCGTGTAGCCTGGGCCGAAGCCCAATTTGGAAGCTTAAGTTACGAGCATAAATATTTTTGTGGAGATATCCATTTTTTCTTAGTGGCTCGGGATGAGCCACATGTGAGTGTTGGGGGCCTGTTGGGCCAGGAAAAGTAAACAAGAAAGAATCAGATGCATAAACAAAGGAGGAAAAGTGTGCGTGCAACAGGATAAAAGCAGGTCAATAAGGAAGCAAATGAACCGGTGCAATAAAGATCAAACAGGCACACGGTGGAGAAAGGCAGGATAAAGATGGAAAGGAAGTGCATAGCAGAGGAAGTTGCGATAGGATTGGTGCGATGAGGAAAAGCACATCCAGAGTAGGTGGAAGAGGCAAGTAGAAGAGTTAATGTTGGATAGGAAAAATTCAAGGAAGACTACAGAAGAACGAACCAGCAGAAGATGGAAGGACAGTTTTGCGGCTAGTTATGACTAGTACATATGAGCTGAAAGACGCTTTCGTGACTATTTAAGACTGTGGTTAATGCATTATAGGAATTTCGTGGCTAGGTATGGTCTGAAATTTAATGTAATAGAGATATTTTGTAGCTACCTAAATCTATAATAACCGAGTTGTACTCAATCGACCCTACGTGGTCTTGTAAAATGCTATAAATAGAAGGAACCCACTCTTTATAAGGGTTCCTAGTTCAGTCAGTTCGATTGGATGTTTTTTGTTCATTCATTCAATAAGTTAGAGTCAGTACTAGTTAGTAGTTGAATCAGAGAGGAGTCTAGTAGAAGGAGAAAGATGTTGAGCCGCAGATCTTGCAACTGTGTGCGTAGACCGCTCGTAAAGTAGAAGAGTCAATCTAGGATGTGTGGATCAGTAGGAGTAGATAGAGAATAAACTAGAGAGCATGAGAGCAGGAATATTGAGTCAGAAAGACATATCTTAAGAACAGTCTCCAAGTTGCAAGCTGCAAGGTGCTACCTATATTTCTCATGCCAGATGAAGAGCACCTTGGTGGTTTTTCCCAAATGGGTTTCCATGTTATTTCCCGTGTTATATGGATGAATGTTGTTGAATGGTGAATGTTATGTGATTGTTTTCTTATCTCACATTATTACAGTTACAATTGTTGTTGAATGTATGTCGCAGTATGAATGAATGACTGTTTAAAATTATTGTTGGACTATTTTGTATGATTTCATGGTTAAGTTGCTAAGTTTAAATATAAGTCATGCATTGTCTATCAAAAACAAGGAATCTATTGCGTCGCATAGTTGCGCCAGTTGTTAAAGTTTAAGGACAAGGTCGTGTCGTGCAAGTGGCCTATGGCACTTGGTTGTGCCGTTGTTTCAGAGTGAAGGACTCCATCCCATCATCTTTGTCGATCTCCTTGGTCATGCACCAAGGGACTATAGTCTCTCGCCAACTGCGAAAACATGGTTCTGGCAGTTACCCATTAAGATATCTCGGGTGAGACTGCACCTGCCTCATGGGCATTGCTAACTGAGCTTGCTATGTCAGGTCGTTGTATTTTTTTTGGTATTGTGTTGTTGTTGAACCATGGTTCAAGACAAGGAAGAGAAGGAGGCCAACAATTATCTCTTCTCTTAATCTTCTCTTAATGTCCATATTCTATTGTTGATGGCCCACCAATAGTTGTGTAGTTATATTGTGGAGGATTATTTGTTGACTCCATCGTTATTTTATCTGATGTATATAACTTTAAATTATCTTCACATTGAATCCATAACTCCAAATATCATACCTTTCATGTAATATTTCCAAGCAAACCCTTGATTCGAGCTAGCTTCCCCTTTATCTTCACATGGAGTTTTTGGAGTGATTTTGTATATGTTTTACATCAGACTTTTTATGAGTTTTTGTTTATGTTTAAATCTGAATAATATTTCATATTTATTACCAAAATATTATGTGTAGACCCTTTTGTTTTTTATTAAATATTATGCAGCAAATCTCACGTCCATTGTTAACAATTTTCTCACAATTTCTAAGTCTCGCAACATGTTGTTTTTTGGGACCTATAGCATACCCTAAAACATAATTTAATGTTGAATTTTGGTTTATATTGAGGTCATATATCATATCCAAGTCTATAATCATAAAATATGGAAGTTCTTACAGGGTTTGGGAATCCAAAAATTTCCTAGACTAGCATTAGAGGAAATTTCAACTCAAAATGGGCCTTTTAACTTTTATTCAAATTCCATGTCATCATGTGTTAGCCAATGAAATTGAATTAAATTTGAAATACCGTATAGCTCTTAAACACTTTTTAAATATAAATTTGGGGATAGGTATCATAAAAAAAACTACTTTTTTTGTTTGTATTTTTGACATATCTTCCCGTGTTTTTACTCAAATTTCGATCGAGAGCTCGTTGGATGTGGAATTCAATTCCGCATCCAACGAGTACCCACTCAGCATACTTTTGATGGACCCTGCTACCCCAAAAACAAGAAATACCTGAAAAAATGGAATGATGATGTCATCATTTTGTTTTTTCAGGTATTTCTTGTTTTTGGGGTAGCAGGGTCCGTCAAAAGTATGCCGAGTGGGTACTCGTTGGATGCAGAATTGAATTCCGCATCCAATGAGCTCTCCCGATCGGAATTTGAGTAAAAAAACGGGGAGATATGTCAAAAATACAAACAAAAAAGTAGTTTTTTTCTTTTCTTCCTCCAAAATTAATAAATATTATTTTATTATTTTATTAGTTCATTTTAGGAGGCCCATTTTGAGTTGAAATTTCCTCTAATGTGGGTTTTTTAACCATCGAATTCACATAGTATTATTCTCCTTCCTTATTCCTTGATAAATGAAAAAATTGAATGTTTATAATGAATTTCTGAGTATCTGAAATATGCATTAGTATGTATTAATACCTCTCAAGCCCCTCCATACAGAATTCAAAAGCATGTTTGTGATTTTGGAGCAGTTTGGGTTCATTGGTCCAAAGTTCAAATTTTGAAAAATTTGAGAAGTTACATGGTAGGGATGCTACAATGGTATCAGGTCACAGTCCTTTCACTTGCTCAGGGTGACCATTAATGAGTTAAATAATTGATCCCTCACCCCTAGAAATTGATACTGAAGATGCCTTTAGTTAAGAACAAGAAATTGCAGAGGCCGGGAGTTTTTTTTTAAGCAATGGCTAAGGGTGAATCCGCGGCCTTGGGTAACACTTTTTGGCAAGCGCATTTCAGCAAAAACAGAAAAACGCACCTCGGTCGAGGGCTTGTTAAACCCTCGACCGAGGTCTTAATATCTCGACCGAGGTTTTATCAAGCCCTCGACCGAGGTTTTTTTCAGCCCTCTACCGAGGTATTTAAATACCTCGGTCAAGGGTTTTGTTCGGTCGAGGGCTTTACAAACCCTCGGTCGAGGTTTCATTAATACCTCGACCGAGGTATTTAAATACCTCGGTCGAGGTTCATACCTCGGTCGAGGGCTTAAGAAAATAGACTTAGCCCACATTCAAACAAATGAAAAAAAAATTGTGCCTTGCAGAGGTGTACACCCTGCCATTCCTAGCACATAACTGAGCGGAGTTGATACCAATAAATTCACCAACGAATCTTCTATCCATTGAGGTATCATACATACATTTTGGCATTCATATGAAATTTATTTTTTAATTACTTCTAAAACTTATACTTAGAAAACCACACTGCAACTTCGAAGCAGCTCAAAGAAAAATCCGCAGAGTTAAAAATACACAGCCAAAAAATTCTTAAAAATGCACACATCACATATCGACGTGTCCTATTCAAAAGGGTATCTTTGGTTTTTCAATTTTTGAAAAAATAGAAAAAATTGCTTTACGTGGACAAATATGTGTTTAAAACGATGCTGAAATCAAATGTGGTCACTTTCAAAACATAATAAATAATTGTATAATGCGAAAAAAATTAACAAAAAAAATATGCACATCACACTGAATTTTATGTAGATCATGCTCATATATATATATTTTTTAAATTATTAATGCAAGATTGAATTACTCTACGTGGACACGAGCCACTTATTAGCTTCTTCAAATTTTTAAGGTCACACAGTTCATTAAATGCAAAAATTCACACATTAAATGACATCAGAATATTTTAAAAAAAATATCACTATGAAGCCAACATAATATTCTACAATTTGTTTTTTTACTGCAAGTCAAAATTCACATGGAATATATGCGTTTTGAGGGCTTCTATCTAGCACATGAGTAAATAATCAGGTTTTCATCGCCAAATTTGGCCAAAAAGTGTTACCCATCTTCATGGAATCACCGAAGGGTGACAAAGGAACCTCAGAAATGGAGGAGAACGAGGAGTTTAGGAAGTTCATGAAACCATTTTTTGAGTTGAACGAGGTAGATAATGAAATGGTTCAACTTCATGTCTATACAATTGGAGAAAATTGGCGGCAGGAGGCAGTAGTAGCTCTCATCATGAGGAGAAAAAGATAGCTAGTGAAAACATTTTCTCAAGGACCAGGACTCACAATCGACCTAATGAATTCAAGATCCCAACAAGAGCAGCTATGCCCAGTTTTATTGAGTCTAAAGAGGATCCTAGTACACAGTATGGGATAATGAAATACGTATATGAGTGGCAGTAGCTAAGTGAAGAGTGTAGGAGGGCTCTACAATTCGAACAATTCTTCAATGTCTCCAACAAGATCAAATGCAAAGGAGGTATCTAAATCCATTTCCAAGATCAAGAATTGAAGTCTACCATAGGCAAGGTATCCCTTCCCACCTTTGATGTCTCACCACAAAGTTTTTTTAGTGCTTGGGTACAAAATGTATATGTATAATTTCAGTTGAATCCAATGGTTGAAGAGGATGCTTTGAAAATGGCTATTCTACATGTTGAAGGAGAAGCTAATGATTAATAGCTCTATGGACTTAAAACCTTTGGATATAATCAAATAACATCCTATGAATATTTTTTTAACAGGTTGGTGGAAACATTTAATCGTAAGGACCCCGAAATTCCTTTCAAATAATTGGCATAACTGAAGCAAAATGGAACCCCTTAGGCCTACATGTTGGAGTTCCAAAAATTATCAGTTATGGTTATTGATATCTATATGGGTAGCTTAGTATTGATCGTTACTTAAGGGTTTTATTAAACTTTGAATGGTTTGATTAAATCCCACAAGCCAACAACCTTGAGATATGCCATGAACTTGACCAAATATCTGAAAAATGTGCCACCCAAGACAAAGTACCCTCCCAATCCTACTTTTCCTTCCAAGTTCAAAGATTACAAGAAACCCTAGAAAAAAGACTCAATTGGGAAGGATAAGAAGGATGGACCAAGTAAGGAAGAGCTCAAGAGGAATAATCTATGTTTCACATACCATCAACCATGGGTACCCAGGCATAAATGTGCTATGGAGAAATCATATTTATTGAATTTTTTTATGATGAGGAGGAAATGGAGGAAGATGCACAACAATCAATCTTGGAAGAAGGATATGAAAGTGAAAAGGAAAATCATCCACGAAACAAAATAGGGAATATGGCACTACTATCAAATGTGCCTCGATTTCATACCCTCAAATGAAAAGGATTTGTCCAAGGGAAGAAGGTTACAATACTCGTGGATAGAGGAGTGACCCATAACTTCATTGATACATCCTTGGTGGAGAGGATAAAGTTTCCTACTGATACTTTTGATGGATTTGCAGACATCATTCCAGGTAACAATTCTGTGGACTATAGCACATGGATTCCAAAGCTACAACTTACCATGGGAAACTACATTATTACTAAAATACTCTATGTGGTGAATGTTGTTGATACAAATGTGGTTCTAGGAGTCCAATGGTTGTATTCTATAGGAAATCATACTATGAAATACCAAGTACCTTAAATGATATTTAAATATTTAGAGGGAAAGCCAATATTAGTGAGGGGAATCCACACCTATCATAACCAAGTGGTGTCCTCCCACAATATGAGGTCCATTTTGAGACATGGGGACATTAAATGGGTTGTAGAATGTCTAATCACTTCTCCCAAAATAAGCATAATATTTTTATATCATCCAAAGGATATAAGGTAGTTATTGTGTAAGTATGAAAAGGGTTTTGGAGACCTTCCCCCTGAAAGGTCACCTAATAGGGGAGTTAAACATGCCATTGTGTTGGGGGCATGTACTTGACCTATCCAAATGAAACCATACATCCACCCAAAAAGGTTCAGGGATAATATTAAGAAGGATATAAAAGAACTTTTAGATTTGGGACTCATAAGGCCAAGTTCAAGACCATATGCTTCACTAGTCTTGGTGAAGAAAAAGATGGAACCTTGATAATGTGCATTGATTTTAGAGCTCTAAAAAAGAAAATAGTGAAGAATAGATATCCCATTCCTCGAATAGATGATCTCATGGATGAACGTTTTGGAGAAAAAATATTTTCAAAGATTGATCTTAGATATGGTTACCATCAAATTCAAATGGAGGAAGATGTGCAAAAAATTACTTCTAGGTGTCATTATGGTCATTTCGAATTCCTTGAATTGCCATTTGGATTAACCAATTCTCTTGTAACCTTCCAGTTATGCATGAATAAAATATTTTCCAAGTAGCTTCATAAGTTTTTTTGGCTTTCTTTTATGATATTTTGATTTATAGTAAGACATGGGAGGAGCATTTGCATCATTTAGAAGTTTTAATAAAAATATTGCATGAAAAGTCTTTGTTTGCTAAGTTGTTCAATTGTGAGTTTGGGTTGACAGAAATTTTGTATTTTGGGCATATCATTGGGGAATATTGTGTAAAGGTGTGCTTGGAGAAAATAAGGGTCATTCTTGATTGGCCATAACCCAAGAACATCACTTAATTGAGGGGTTTTATTCGGATCTACACTTACTATAGAAAATTTGTGAAGGGGTTTTCCCAATTGAATGCTCCCCTCACTAATTTGACAAAGAAGGATGCTTTCCAATGGAATGAAGATGTAGAGAACACCTTCCAAAGAATGAAATAGGTAATGAGTAGTTGTCTTGTACTTTCTTTACCATATGTTTCTAAACCATTTGTATTGGAATGTGATGCATCAGGGAAAGGAATAGGAGCAGTCTTAAAGAAAAATCAATATCCCATAGCTTTTGAAAGTTGTAAGATACAACCATAGGAGACACTATAATATATATATGTCACGGAAATGTTAGCCATCATGCATGATTTGGTCAATTTAGACAATATCTAGTGTGGAACAAATTTGAGGTTAAAAATGATCACAATAACTTAAAGCACTTCCTTACACAAAAAACATCTCAATGAAAGGAAACAAAAATGGGTGAGTAATATTCGTGCCTTTGATTTTGACATTAAATATGTTAAAGGGAAGAATAATGTTGTAGAAGATGCATTGTCTAGAAGACCCTCACTCTCTCTTATGGACATTTCAAAGGATTGGAAAGTCATACTAATAGTAGAGTATGTGAAATATAGATTTGCTTGTGAACTGTTAGATGGGGACAATGGAGATGATAGGTATAAAGTATTGAATTGAATAATATACTATAAATACCGAATATACTTAGTTTCTAGTTTAAATTTGAAGCAAAATATTTTCAATGCAACTCATGATTCTCCTTTAGTAGGACACCTTAGATTCTTTAAAACATATAAGCAGCTAAGAGAAAGGTTCTTTTGGAAAGGATTGAAGGGATATGTTCTAAAGTATGTGAATGAATGTAAGATATGTCAGTAAAACAAACTTGAGCACAACCATCCTGATGGTCTCTTATAACCCTTTCCTATTCTAGAACAAAAGTCGGAAAACATCTACATGGACTTCATCACAGGTTATCCCAAGGCACTTGGTAAGGACTCTATTTTTGTTTTGGTGGATAGATTCACCAAATTTTATAATTTCTTTGTTATTGCCTCATCGTTTACTATTGCACAAGTAGTTATATATTCTTTAGAGATGTTTTCATATTACATGGACTTCCCCGAAATAATGTTAGAGACGGGGATAGTAGGTTCATGAGTGCTTTTTGAAAAGAAATATTCAAGTTGGTGGGAACAAAATTGATTTCTAACACAAGGAATCATCTACAAACTGATTGTCAAACCAAAAGGGCTAAAGGGCTAAGGAACCAATGGTTGGAGGGATACTTAAGAAACTATCTTAGTGGGAAGAAAAAAGCATGGGTTAAATGGATACATTTGGGTGAATTCTACTACAATACTACCTTTCATATGTCCATTAGCATATCTCCTTTCAAATAATTGTATGGTTATGAAGCACCTACTTTTGTTGATCACATTTTTGGTGATATTAGATCTCCAAATTATAAGTATTGGATTTAGGAAATTCAAGAAAATTTTAATATTTTAAAAGACAATTTGCAGGAATCCAAGGCTATGGTATTTGAGTGAGATCTCTATTGAGCTCCGTATAATCATTTGGCTAAGCATAGAGTGTAGAACGGGTTTTAGGATGAGAGAGAGAATCATGTAGGTGTTTCCTTTGCCATGGTATCCTCATAACCCATATTGAGGGTGGATCTCAATAGAAAGAGTATATGCTAGACAGAGTTCCTATGGTTGGGTGGAAAATTTCTCTTACACATTTAGTTGCTTGGATCTACGTTGCTTAAAGATAAGTATTCTCTTGTATTTTAATATGCAATGTTTTTAATTAATGGTTGTCATTATTATGTTGGTAATTTCATGCTAGATGTGTGTGGATAGAGTTTATTTCCACTGTGTGTATTTATTTATGTTATACGCATGTCTTTGAATTGTTATGAAATTCGTAATATGGCTATGGGGAAAAGTTTGGAATCTCATAGTTAGTTAATGCCCCCTCCCACTGGTTGGATTGGGTGAAGGGGACATTAAATTTAATTTATTTCTCTATAAGTTTCATTCCTCTCGACCAACATTACCTCACATACCTCGAGGGATATGGCTGATGCATGTATGCACATGTGGGAGCAATTGTTTCGTAATATGGATTAGTTGGAGTGGCCGTGTACTCCGGTCAATAGAGAGATCTATGATTTATTGGCTCTATATAAGAATCGTGTCCTAAATCTTGTAGAGTACCTCTATGTAGGGATGGATTGGAGAGGATGTATGAACATCCTATTTACTCTAAATGATCCACCGTATCATAGATATAGTATTATCGTTATGTTTTGATAAATCTGATTCCATATTTTTTTGTTCTATTTATAGCACCTGTAATTTATTGGTTCATTTTGTTTCGATTATTTGATTATCATTGTATATTGTTTTTCAAATATCAGGACATACGTTGGGGACATGCCTCCCCAACAAGATGAGGAGATGAAGGATGCACTAAAACATCCACTTATACAGAGACCATGTGTTCCCAATAGGTTGGATGATAGATTCCAAAATAAGGTGGTAGATAGTGTTTTTGTCTTTATTTCTAGAAACATAGTGGAACTGATAAATGTCAAAAATGTATTACATGTCCAAAAGATATCAACTATATGGGATACCCTTCCTCATGACATAATATCACTTATGCATAATTTTGGTGGTGCCCTCAACCTCATCCAAAGGTTCATGGATGGTTCTCATTCCTCCTCATCTATCTCATCTTATAATGATGATGTTCCTAATCCTCCACCACCTATTCCCCCATTGCATGATGCTCCATCACGTATTCCTCCACCCTCCACTGGAATTCACTTCCTTATATTCTTATCCATCTTCATCATTATGCATTATAATATTCACCATCCACTAATCCACCTCCTCCTCCTCCCCTCCTCCACATGTGTCAACAGTTGTTGATCCACTTGCACCACCAATTGTAGTGATACCATCTGATACGCATGTTGTGGTAGCATTTGATGTTTTGCATGACACTATGGTCACGTCGAGTGATATGGATCCCGATGGAGAGATCTGTCACACTCTACTTTCTTCATTATTATCTAACATGGGTACCAATAGACCTTCTACCTCTAGTATTGGACCCATTGATCCCTCTAATTCTAGAGGAAAACTTAGCTAGTAGCTTGGTACTTAACATGTATATTGATTGTTGTATATTTTACTTGAGATGTATATATGACATGTTTATTGAGTTTGATGAGATGCATAGTTTACATGTAAATTAATGTGTATATCACTTATATATTTTATGTTTTTTCATATCATGTTGATGTTCTTGTTGCTAATTGATTTCTCTATTTTTAAATTAATTTTAGATGTATCATTCATTTAAATTTAAAGATGACATATAATGGTTAAATTTAGTTTTATAAAATCATTTAATTTGGATTGTGATTATAAATACTTATAACCATCAATGGCATATAATGTTTAACTTTAATTTTATGAAATCATTTAATTTGGATTGTGATTGTAAATACTTATAACCATTAATGGCATATAATGGTTAACTCTTCATCAAGGTGAATTGTGTATTGTCCAACAAGATACAATAAGTTGATTAAACATGTTTACAAACCTAATTAAAGAATTATACGAATGATTGCACAATTTGATTAATTTTTAAATCAAGCTCTTCTATTAAATGATATTTCATTAAAAAAAAATTGTAAATATTTTTACTTAATTTTCTTAATATTGATTAAATTAAATTGTATAATAGTTTAATATAAGAAAAAAGTATTCCTCCAATTTTATATAATGATTAAATCTTGCATGTTAAATCATTAAAACAATCCTAATTCTTATTTGATTAATTTTTTAAATTAATTTGTTTTAGTAAACATTTATGTGAATCATGAAAATAATTATATATTTTTATATTAAAAATATAAATAAATAAAAATACATTAAGTGACCTATAGGTTAATAGTTCATATTATCAATATTGCAAATAGTGATAACATCTTACTTACTAAAACACCAAAACAAATATAAATTAGATTTCGTTGATTTTTTAAATTAGTTTGTCTAATTAAATGGAGTTGTATTAATTGATGATAATAATTATAAATTATTGAATGAAATATTAAAAACATATTTAAAAAAAAACATTAAACTTAAGTGTCATTTATGTCAATTTCATTCTCATTATCTATACATATAGTTAGATTATATGGAATAAATATGAACATAAAAAAACATATCAAAACCACATTTTATGCTTGTGCTATTTAATGTATTTTGAATATGATGGTATTAAATGGTTGGTAGTTTTCATATATAATATTATTAAATGAAGGGGAAAAACATAATTGGTCAATTATAGATATCCATAACAAAATGACACATCCACAATGTAAATGTCAAAATAAAACATTTACATATCACTCGTTGTTGCCATCACTATGATTATCTTCTAGGTCACCTTTGATTTTAACATTGTTGTTCTCCAAAGGATGTCTTGCTCTTCGATCATGTCTCAATACAAACCATCGATTCAATCCAACACGTCTGGGTTAAAAAACACTTCGTTATAATGTTTTGGGGAAACATAAGGCTCCTTAGTTTCAACCCACATTTTTTGTAAACTAATACATATTATCCCACTATCACAATCTTTCTTTATATTACTTCATTCAAAGGGATCCCACCACCTGTACATAAAAATGACATATTCAAAAGATGAGAAGTTCACTTGCATGATCTCTTGTATCTTTCCAACGTAACCTAACTTCCCCTATACTAAGTTTTGATCAAGGTGACTAGCATGACTAGATTGGCCGAACTCGACCTCCACTCCACAAGCTTGTATGATTTGTCGATCATCACCATCCTCAATGTGAAAATGATGCCTATATGCCCACATAGATGGGAACAAATGCACCTATAAAAATTTGAATAAAGGAAAGTGCCACATGTCTAATAACCTGAGCATCAATAAAAGCACAATACATGTTATATTTCAAACATGTGCATTATAAATTGAATGTGGTACATAGAGAGATTATTACATAGTTATCGCACTTGATCCTTATGTTTAGTGCATATTCTTCTCCACATGGGTATTGACTAGACACGTCATATTTATCTATGATATAAGCCAACCACCAAACTGTTGGGATAGATCTTTGGCATATTTTATTTTAATGATTAGGATAAGGCATGCTTCTACCATTCAACCGTCTTTGTTTTCTATCACTATCCCATTTCCTTCTTTCTCTTCATACAATGCAGCCCATGATTGCATTTGCTCCACATTGTAAAGGGTGAATTGTTTTATGGCATTAATTTCCAAATTCGCTAATGTATACAAGATTTCAAAACATTTATATTAGATCAAATATATTTTATCAACTTCAATGTAAACAATTTCTATGTACAAATTTGACAAAAGATAAGTGGATTACTCATTATCATGCAAATTTCTCCATTTGTTTGGAGTATCTCCCTTCCTTATTTTGCTTATAATGTTGGTCATCACAAACCACTTCCCCTAGTGTGTCACAAATTTTCTTGATATACTCACTATAATAATATAATGAATTACATATTATATACCCCTCTGCCATAGATCAATCTGGTTTTTCCCTTTGTCGAATAAACCCCTTCAATTTTTTCATGGACCTCTTTAAGAAGAATATCCAACGATATGAGAGCACCATAGATAATTAAGCCTCATCAAGTAGGTGAATTAGAATATGGACCTACAAGTCCATAAAATCTTGGGTATTTCCTTATCAAACATATAAACAAGCTCATTATCTCTTGATTCCACCATGGAATGTTAACCATAAGAAATCTCCTTTTATGTTATCTGATGTACAAATTTAAATAATTTTGATATGGAACATTATAGATCCTAGGGGAATTCATGTTTCACACATCCACACACAAGCAAAGGATAATGACACTACAAAATGTACACACGCATAATTAATTTCCATAAAACTATGATTTCATAGTATATTTTAACCTACACTACAAAAAAAGCAATCATGTATTCGATATACATACCCTTACAAGGTTCAAATGGTCATGTGATTTCAATCCCGACAAATTTCCTTCTACATTGAAGCAAATTTTGTAGATTCGACCCATATAAAGAAGGTAATTTTACACCAAATATCATAGAATTAGCCAAAGAAAGCTCGTGTTTCCTTAAAATCCATGGAATGTCAAATTCTTTAAAAGACTAATAGGGACCAACCTATCCTATTCTTTATTTTCTTAGCTAGCGTCTCTTTTTTGTATTTGAATAGATATGATCTCTCCTAGTAGCCAATGTATCATTTATTTTTGAGGACATATTCCTTCATAATAAATATGAAAATATTTTGGAATATATGCATGGAATCTAGTAAGTGGGAAATATTAAGGTGCTCCCAATGTAGAAGCTCATAAAATATAGACATCATTTTCATCCCAATGGGAATTTTTTCAACATATTTGTCAAAAAATTCAAGATCATCAAAAATAAGATCCCTATTTGAATCAAACAATTCTACAATTTCATTATCCTTCTCTATGTTATATGCCCTAATCCAATATGTCGGTGTGATTATTTTAGGTATGCAGGATCTCTCTAGTTTACATTGAAAGAATATTGAACTCCTCTATAAGGGTGGTCTTCTAGGAGGAATATCGTTGAGTAGTCATACACTAGTTTTCATAGGTGGTTGGACCACCTAGCCCTTATAGAAATTCCAAAACATTTACATCCATGATACCATTTTGTTATAACCTATTATTTTATTATATACAAATCATAGTAGCGTTAAAAATATAGTTGTGCCAAAGTAAGTATTACAAATAACAATAAATAGATAAATAAATCAATGATCATGCTTACCAGAGAAAACTCCTAGTCCTATATAATAGTGCATAGTGTATGCACATATTCCATACAATGTAAAATATCTCTCCATTGGGATGGGTATTGATACATCATATACATGTATCCATTGCCATTATTACTTAAACTAATCAATCAATGGTTGCAAGTACACATCCATTCTCTTAAATTTTCTTTTACTTAAGACTATAAGATCCAACATAAGATATTCATTCTTCATGGACAACCATGGGCCCACATATTGTTATTGAGCATTGCCACTGGCCAAACAAAATAGTTGGTTTTTTGGAGGGAATATGTCACGTACCCCAATTTCAATAACATTTTATGTTAAAGAAGACATTATATTTTATTTTATTGTAAATTTTGTGACTATTGACCATGTGGGGTCAAGGATGACTATAATTAATTATGTTGAATATTTTATTATTAATAAATAAAAGATGAGACAAATGGCCTAAGGAGGCTTCTAAATGAGTGCCCGCTGTCCCACTAGGTGGAATAGACTGGGGTGAGAGCAAATTAACACATGGCAGCATCCTCAACCACTTCTATATGTTGCAAGGGGAAACTTCCCTAATTTTGTGGTCATGTTCCCCAAGAAAGTGGAACAAAGCAGGTGGCTCATTAAGTAAAGAACTGACCAAAAGACCTAGGCATGCATTTATCTACCCATCGAATTTCAGCAGGGGGTTGTTCAATCATTACCTTGTGGAAATTCTGAAGTTGATAATTGTGCACAAGAGATTCAATGAGGGGAAGGCAGAAGTGGTTTTGAGTGATAAGACTATTTTTAAGAACTAGTGCAGCTTGTTAGCTGATTTCTTTACTACAAAAGACAGAAGTATTACTATTAAGTACTTCTGTGGAGTTGCAGGAGTATTAAATCCCATCCTTTCACACAGTTCTCTAAACCAGGTGGACTAGTGGACAAGATGGGGGGTCCTAATACAAGCAGTTGAAGCTATCTTCAGGAATAGGTTGGGTGGAACGGGCTCCTTAGGCTATTTGTTTCCTCTACAAGTTATCAGGTTCCAATGTGTTATTTTATTTATCTTTATGAAATTAAAAGAACTGGAATGAAAGTAGTCATGATTAGATTTACTATTATTACTGGATAAATTGTTCTATGCAATTAGACTGTGTAAATATGCTTTTATTTCAAGGATGTTTACTGATTTAAAGTTTATCTAGATAACTAAACCTAGAATTAGATAAGAAGAGTTAATGAAATAAATCCCTTGTTGTATTTTTCCACTCATCATAAGATGAAGTACTCTAGTACAGCAGGTTTGTTTAAAAGGTAAATAGGAATGATTTAAACATGAAATAGATGATTTAAATCTACTCTAACTTTAGCAGCTTTCATTAATTATTTTATTTAGTTTTATAATCATCCTTTTGTTTCTAGAATTCTCTTATATAAATAAAATATCTGGGAATATTACAGAAGGACTTTTACTGTAAAATTAGCTCACACAGACAATAATCAGTTTGAAGTATAAGAACTATAATAAATACTAAATGCAATATAATTAAATTCACAAATCATGCATATTTTAACATTGTAAAACCTATTTATAGCCAATGTTATTCTAGTTATAATATTTATTATACAAGTTAAACTTCAAACTATTTTAGTTGAATATCGAACACTGAAGTTCCATTGTTCATTCAAAAGACTGTTTGGGTTAGTATTATATTATTTATTGTAATATACAAACCAATTTAAATACCTAACAAACTAAGTTGTACATAACCATAAATATTTTTATTATTATAACTCGTAAATTGTTTTGTTTTAAAACCCTAAGCTGTTACAATAAGACTTTCTTTTTCATCCTAGAATCTATCAGAAGTAAATATATTCTAAATATCCAAAATTCTTAATAAAAACAAAAATAAGAACCTAGGTTAACCTTCCACAGTATTTCTATGTTAAAGAAAATTACCATAATTGTTTGATAAATGGCTTACCCCAGTCCTTATCCTTAAAACAATTTACAACAAGTATTGTAAACACTCTTTATAAATTATAAACACACAGTGCACACAAATTATTTTTACAAAGGTAATTAAATAATAACCAATATTTTCTTAAATGGCCTTAAGCTCTGACCTTTTATAAGCAAATTAATTTCAAAACAGAGTCTTCTTTCTCATCAAAGAACATCACCTACAGTCGTCACAGGATTCGTCTCTTAAAACCCAAATACCTTAATTATATTTTTACCATAGCCACGAACAAAACTACAAAATTTGAGCAAAATAGCAGACAGAGTTTCTTGTAATGCTTACAGTCTACATAAAACAATTCTTTTTATGAACCCTAGGATAATTACAGTTTTTTTTTAAATAAATTACAAATTCTTGCTAAACAAAGATCTAATTAAGAGCCGTAAGATCTGTATCATAGCTAACTAATAATTATAAGAAGATTCCTTTTTAAAACCAACTGTTTGTAAAAACCTTGGGATGATAATTTTATTACCCTAAATATTCTTTTACCAAAGCCGTAACTCTTTTACAAAAAACCCCAAGGGTTATAAACAACTACGGCCATACAGCCTCCTCCATCCTTAACCAATCTAAATACTAGCATCTAATACTGTAAAATGAACACAATGATAAGCAGTTGTAAGAATCCTTGACACCACATCAAACTCAACATTGAAGGCCCCCCTGGGATGAGACCAAGGATTATTAAGCCAGTCGAGCTGATACCCTTTCACTTCTGAGAAAATGCCATCATTTCCACTGAGCATCATGGAGTTTTACATCTGTAACAACCCATACAAAAACCTGTTAGTTTGGTTTCATTTTATTATTTTGAACAAAAATAAATAAAATGAATTGAATGGATGGTTTTGATAATGTCTTACCAATTTTTACACTGACCACCGAAATGAAGCTGGAAACCAAACTTTAACCCTATCTCGACCACAGGCGAGCAAGAAGGAGGCAATGGGGTAAGGAAACCAGAGTTCAAAACCTACAATTTCTGCAGTGAACTGATAGTGACCACCCTTTTAACGTTAAGCTCAAGACACAATCTTGGCGAGGAGCTAAGACTCCAGTACACTTACAAATTTAACAATTGTTGCAGAAGCCGAGAAGGCCGAATCCTATCGGATATTACCTTCACCAAAACAAACCAACCGATGGAAACAAGCCATGTTTTTAGGGAAATTTTGGTATATAAGTGCTTAGGGTTTAAGCCAAACTCTCCTACCAACAAGTTTTCTCCACGTGGAATCCACTATGGTGGAAATGTTTATGCATTTTGATATAGTTTATTCCTTGTCCTCACTGCAAAGCAATAATATTAATACCCTTACTTTTGTTAAACCAACCTTTTCATGCATAAAGAAAGTTTGCACTAGGGTATAAATAATTGCATGGTGAAATTTAAATAGATATCATGATGCATCGAACTTATGCCTAGAGTAGTTCTTTTTGTTATGCATCTTAATATGCTTAGGTTGTGTTTGGATATATATATGCATCATTTATATATGTATTGTTAACATGCATCTTATACAAAGTAATAACAATGCTTTGGTTTAGATTTTTAGTTAGATTATAGATCATATAGTTATACTTTGTCGATGACCTAGCTAAGTGATTATTATAATATGCATTTGAATATACGTTTAGAATTTGTGTATGTTATGCATTAAACCTTCATGCAAAGGTTCAATTTGTTGTATGATTTAGTATCCACAGAAAATAAAAGAAATAGTAATGATAAAATTACAGAACTTAGGAAAGTTTTGGGTGTTACATAATAACTTTTCACAGCTAGAAAACCATTGAAAAATGTTTTCGAACTTCCAGATCTTATAAGAAACTAAAACAGGGTCTATGTTTATCATATATATGATTAATTGTTATAATCAATAATCACACGATCAATTCAAATTCTATATAGGAAAATAATATTGACAGTACAAGCCGATGAATTCTTACATATCATTAACCTAACAATAAAAGAGTCTAAGGATTATTTTTCTTAGCATACTCTTTAGTCTTTAGATCTTTAATAACTTACTTCGTAACCTGGAAGAAAGTATACCTGTAAATCCTATACAAGTATCAAATCTGCATTAGATTGATAAAGCTAAGTAAGCCTCGAGCATACCTCAAAGCTCCTTCAATAAGACAAGTAAACAATGATCAGATGCTTATACATGCTGGAAATTAAATAACAAATCTGACTTCATTAAATTCTAACTCTTGAATTTTCAAGACTGAAAAACCAACACAATTTGATTGCTGTTAGTAGTAGGTGTTTTGGTAAGTAATTCTGAAATCATTAATTACTGTTAGTCAAGAATATTAATTCCTAGTTTTCCCTTATTGTCTTTATTATAGTCTATCGGTTATTAAAACTAATTGTAGTGGTTAAACTAGCATTTTAGGTTATGACTTAAACATTTAATGTCACAAAGAAAAATTTAATTTTTTGTGAATTTTTGGGGTGTTACATATGGTATCAAAGCTCATGTTCAGACACTAGGCCTGAAGCGGCTCAGCGCACGTAAACAAAAAAAATAAATATAAAGTATGAGTACTGATTTATGATTTTAAATGTTGTTGTACAGAATATTTCTGAATTATATTTGCAGGTATTGAAGGAATCGAAGAGTATGCTAAAGAGAGGTCCCCATTAAATGAAAAAAGTAATTCTAGAAAAGAACCTGTTAAAGAATATGTAACTAATAATTCATTTGAATTAATGCAAACAGTTAAGGATTTAAAAACTGAAATGGAAACTGTTAAAAAAGAAAATGAGAGAATCCTAAGAGCTTCGGAGGAGCTGAATCAAATACTGCTGGAAAAGTTTCATAACAAAGAAAAGGATAAACAGATAGAATCTGACAATACGTCCTATCAACATAAGATTAAAAGTTCAAAACACTCTAAAATTCAAAGCAACTCTTCTTCTGAAATTTACGATAACTCGCACAGAAATAAACACCAATATTCTAGTGACAGCAGCGAGAGTAATTATCATTCTAGAAAGAAGAAATACAAGCCCTATGAAGAGATTTCTAAGGAGTTTAAAAATATTAAACCACCAATTTTTAATGGTGAAATAGAAAAAGTAGAGGAATTCGAAGCATGGCTGACCGAAATGAAAAAGTATTTTCAGATATATAACTATTATAATCAGTTAAAAGCAAGAATAGCAATTTATAAATTAACTAGGAAAGCCGACATTTGGTGGCGGGACATAAAATGAGTTAAAGGCATAAAAGAGAAGAATATAAACAGGAGCACTTTTAAAAATTATTTTAAAAATAAATTTATGTCAGAGCAATATTACGAGGAATAGGCTAAATAATTTTATGACTTAAGGTTGGGAACTATGATCATGAAAGAGTTAAATAGTAAATTTCTGAGCTTACTTCAATATGTTCCCTATATTGTTGATGAAAAACCTAAGGTACATCGATTTCTAGGTTGTTTACCTTTTCATATTAAGGACAGAATTGAGTATGATAATTCAAAGACCCTTGAAGAGGCCATGCGAAGAGCAAATTTCTTCTATGAGTAGAATCGAAAAAGGGAAAACATGCCAAACTGGAAGCAAAAAGGTCAAATAATTTTGAACAAAGAAATAAAGGTTTCACACCTAATCGAAATTTTGGGCATGATAACTCACGTAAATTTCCTAACAAAAATTTTCAAGGAAACAATTTTAAAGGTAACTCACAGCAAAACCCTATTGTCACAAGGAGTAAGGAATTTACAAATAATCACAGCAACTATATTAAAAATAACGAACGTAAGGAATAGGTAAAATGTTGGGAATTCCAGGGACCTCACTATGCATCAGTCTACCCTAAAAAAATAAAAAAACCAGTCAACAACATTCAAGCTGTTTAGGAAGAATTCATGGTTGGTGACTCAGAAAGAGGGATGCCCAGAATCAATGTAGCATTGGAAAGTAGACAGGCGGAATATCAGACTTCCATGGTGTAAGTAGAAGGTATGCTGCACCAGAAACCCATTTCTATTTTAATTGAACCAGGGGCTAGCCTGAGTTATGTCTCTCCTAATTTAGTAGAGAAAAGTAAATTACCCATAGAGAAATTTGAAAATTCATGGCTGGTTCAATTAGCTACAGGAGAAAAAACAAAGATAACTAATTTTGTGAAAATTTGTACATTACTTATGAATCATTTTGAAACTTCTGTGAAGCTTAATGTACTTTAGTTAGGCTCTTATGATGTATTAATTGGAATGGATTGGTTGGAACAGCATCGAGCAGTGTTAAATTGTTTTGATAAAACCTTTACATGTTTAAATAACGAAGGAGAAACGATAACAGTAAAAGGAATCCCTAGGAAAATAGCAATCCAACAGATTTCTTCCTTACAACTAAAAAGGGTTGTTCGCAAGGAATGTAAAGATTTTGTTGCAACTATAACTAATGAAGAACACATTAATAAATAAGACAAAAAAAAATTAGAAGATATACCGATTCTGAGAGGCTTTTCGGATGTATTTCCGGAGGAAATTCTAGGATTGCCTCCAAAAAGAGAGTTGGATTTCACTATTGAGTTGGTACCCGGTGTGGTTCCTAAATCGAAAGCTCCTTATCGGATGAAAATCCTAGAGCTTAATGAATTAAAGTCGCAATTAAAGCAACTGATCGATAAAAATTATATAAGACCAAGTGTGTCCCCTTGGGGAGAACCAGTCATTTTCGTTAAAAAGGACGGTACTCTACGCTTATGCATTGACTACTGTCAACTTAATAACATGACTATTAAAAATATATATCCCTTGCCCCGCATAGATGATCTATTCGATCAGTTACGTGGAGCAATAGTATTTTCAAAAATTGACTTAAGATCCGGTTATCATCAGGTATGGATCAAGGATGAGGATATTTTCAAGACAACTTTTAGGACCTGATATGGTCACTATGAGTTTGTTGTCATGCCATTTGGGTTAACTAATGCCCCGACAGTCTTCATGTGTTTAATGAATAATGTATTACATAAATATCTGGATAAGTTTGTAGTATTTTTCATTGATGATATTTTAATTTATTATAAAACTAAAGAAGAACATGAGGAACATTTAAAATAATTTTACAAGTGTTAAGGGAACATCATCTTTACGCCAAGTCACAGTAAGTATGACTTACTTAAAGATAAAATACAATACTTGGGTCATGTAATAACTAAATATGGGATCTCGGTTGATCTAGATAAGATAACAACAATTAAAAAATGGTTGGTCCCAAAGGATGTGACTGATGTGTGGTCGTTCATGGGAATTACCGGATATTATCGAAGATTCATTGAGGGTTTCTCAAGGATCACAAATCCAATAACTTCTCTACAGAAGAAGGGAAATAAGTTTGTGTGGGATCATAAATGTGAAGAGAGTTTTAAAAAACTAAAAGAGTTATTAACCACTGCACCAATTTTAATAATTGCATATCAGAATTGTAGACAAACTCAACAAGGCAACCCATTTTATACTAGTAAAAACCACTCATAAGGCTACTGATATTGCTGAAATATTTATGAAACAAATTTTTCGTTTACATGGAATAACAAAAGTTATAATTTATGACAGGGACCCTAAATTCACAGGAAATTTTTGGAAATATTTATTTAAAGGTTTAAATACTACTTTAAATTTTAGTACATCTTTTCATCCACAGATGGATGGACAGACTGAAAGGGTGAATCGGATTTTGGAAGATATGTTAAGGATACATGTTAGAGAATAGCAAAGTAAATGGGAGGACTATTTACACTTAGTTGAGTTTACATACAACAACCATTACCAGAATTCATCAAAATTCAAACCATTTGAGATTCTGTATGGTAGAAAATGTAATACTCCCATCTCATGGAGCAACCCCGTTGACAGGTTAATACTAGAACCTGAGTTATTAAAGAAGATGGAATTAACCATGAAGCAAGTACAAGGTAATTTGAAGGTTGCACAAGATAGACAGAAGAGTCAAGTGGATCTCAAATGAACACAGAAAGAGTTCCAAGTGGGAGAACATGTTTTCATTAAGGTAAGATCTAAAAAGAGTTCCCTAAAATTAGGGAGTTGTGCTAAGCTATCACCCAGGTACTGTGGGCCTTTCGAGATATTGTCCATAATTGGACCAGTGGAATACCAATTGGCCTTACCACCAAACCCTAAAGTTCATAATGTTTTTCATATATATGTTTTAAAAAAATATGTACATGATGTTAATCATGTTATAAATTGGAATGATGTGCAGGTGGAACCCAAAGGAGATTTTCTGGTGGAACCGGATTGTATCCTCGACAAGAGGGAGATCTTGCTTTGGAATCACACCATTGGGCAGATGAAGGTGCAATGGAAGCATCTTAGTCCCGAAGAAGCAACCTGGGAATTGGAGAGTCATATGCGGGTAACATATCCAATTCTGTTCTAGGATAGCTTTAAGGATGATGAATAAAGTAACATCGAGGATGATGTTAGACTTAAGGGGGGGGGGTGTATGTCATGTACCCCAATTTAAATAACATTTTATGTTAAAGAAGACATTATATTTTATTTTATTGTAAATTTTGTGACTATTAACCATGTGGGGTCAAGGATGATTGTAATTAATTATGTTGAATATTTTATTATTAATAAATAAAAGGTGAGACAAATGGCCTAAGGAGGATGTTAAATGAGTGTCCACTGGCCCACTAGGTGGAATAGACTAAGGTGAGAGAAAATTGACACAATGCAGCATCCTCAACCACTTCTAGCTGTTGTAGGGGGGAACTTTCCTAATTTTGTGGTCATGTTCCCCAAGAAAGTGGAACAGAGCAAGTGGCTCATTAAGTAAAGAACTGACCAAAAGACCTAGGCATGCATATATATACCCATTGAATTTCAGCAGGTGGTTGTTCAATCAATACCTTGTGGAAATTATGAAGTTGAGAATTGTGCACAAGAGATTCGATGAGGGAAAGGCAGAAGTCGTTTTGAGTGATAAGACTATTTTTTAAGAACTAGTGCAGCTTGTTAGCTGAGTTCTTTACTGTAGAAGGAAGAAGTATTACTATTAAGTACTTATTTGGAGTTGTGAGGGTATTAAATCCCATCTTTTAACACAATGCTTTCAACCAGATGGACTAGTGAATAGGCTTAGGGGTCCTAAGACAAGCAGTTGAATCTATCTTCAGGAATAGGTTGGGTGGAACGGGCTTCTTAGGCTGTTTGTTTCCTCTACAAGTTATCAGGTTTCAATGTGTTATTTTATTTATCTTTATGCAAGTAAAAGAACTGGAATGAAAGTAGTTATGATTATATTTACTATTATTACTGGATAAATTGTTCTCTGCAATTAGACTATGTAAATACGCTTTTATTTCAAGGATGTTTACTGGTTTAAATTTTATCTAGATAACTAAACCTAGAATTAGATAAGATGAGTTAATGAAATAAATATCTTGTTGTATTTTGCCACTCATCATAAGATGAAGTACTCTATTACTACACGTTTGTTTAAAAGGTAAATAGGAATGATTTAAACATGAAATAGATGATTTAAATCTACTCTAACTTTAGCAGATTTCATTGATTATTTTAGTTAGTTTTATAATCATCCTTTTTTTTCTAGAATTCTTCCATATAATTAAAATACCTAGGAATATTACAGAAGGACTTTTACTATAAACTTAGGTCACACTGACAATAATCAGTTTATAGTATAAGAACTGTAATAAATACTAAATGCAATATAATTAAATTCACAAATCATGCATATTTTAACATTGTAAAACCCATTTATAGCCAATGTTATTCTAGTTATAATATTTATTATACAAGTTAACTTCAAACTATTTTAGTTGAATATCGAACACTAAAGTTCCATTGTTCAGTCAAAAGACTATTTGGGTCAGTATTATATTATTTATTGTAATATACAAACCAATTTAAATACCTAACCAACTAAGTTGTACATAACCATAAATATTTCTATTATTATAACTTGTAAATTGTTTTGTTTTAAAACCCTAAGCTGTTACAATAAGACTTTCTTTTTCATCCCAGAATCTATTAGAAGAAAAGATATTCTAAATACCCAAACTGCTTAGTAAAAACAAAAATAAGAACCTAGGTTAACCTTCCACGGTATTTCTATTTTAAAGAAAATTACAATAACTGTTTGCTAAATGGATTAACCCAATCCTTATCATTAAATCAATTTACAACAAGTATTGTAAACACTCTTTACAAATTATAAACACACAGTGCACCCAAATTCTTTTTACAAAGGTAATTAAATAATAACCAATATTTTCTTAAACGGCCTTAAGCTCTGACCTTTTAGAAGAAAATTAATTTCAAAACTAAGTCTTCATTCTCATCAAAGAACATAACCTATAGTCATCACAGGATTCATCTTTTAAAACCCAAATACCTTAATTATATTTTTACCTTAGCCGCGAACAAAACTGCAGAAGTCGAGCAAAATAGTAGTTAGAGTTTCTTGTAATGATTACAGTCTAAACAAAACGATTCTTTTTACAAACCCTAGGATAATTACAGTTTTTTTTATAAAAAAAATTACAAAATATTTCTAAACAAAGATCTATTTAAGAGCTGTAAGCTCTATATCATAGCTAACTAATAATTATAATCAGATTCCTTTTTAAAACCAACTGTTTGTAAAAACCTTGGGATGATAATTTTATTATCTTAAATCATCTTTTTCTAGAGCCATCACTCTTTTACAAAAAACCCAAGGGTTATAAATAACTACGGCCATACGGCCTACTCCATCCTTAACCAATCTAAATACTAGCATCTAATACTGTAAACTAAACACCACGATAAGCAGTCGTAAGCACCCTTGACACCACAACAAACTCAACATTGAAGGGCACCCCTGGGATGAGATCGAGGCTTACCAAGCCATTCGAGCTCATACCCTTTCACTTATGAGCAAACGCCATCATTTCCACTAAGCATCGTGGAGTTTTACACCTGTCACAGCACATATGAAAACCTATTAGTTTGGTTTCGTTTCATTATTTTGAACAAAAAGAAATAAAATGAATTGAATGGAGGGTTTCAATAATGTCTTACCAAATGTTACATTGACTACCAAAATGAAGCTGGCAACCAAAATTTAACCATGTCCGAACCATGGCCAAGCAAGAAGGAAGAAATGGGGTAAGGAAACCAAAGTTTGAAACCTACAATTGTCGTAGTGAACTGATAGCGACCACCATGTTAACGTTAAGCTCAAGACACAATATTGGCGAAGAGATAAGTCTCCAGTACACTTACAAATTTAACAAGTGTTGCAGAAGCCGAGAAGGTCGAAGCCTGTTGGCTCTTACCTTCACCCAAACAAACCAACTGATGGAAACAAGTCACGTTTTTAGGGAAATTTTGGTATATAAGTGCTTAGGGTTTAAGCCAAACTCTCCTACCAACAAGTTTTCTCCATGTGGAATCCACTATGGTGGAAATATTTATGCCTTTCGATATATTTTATTCCTTGTCCTCACTGTAAAGCAATAATATTAATACCCTTACTTTTGTTAAACCAACATTTTCATGCATAAAGAAAGTTTGCACTAGGGTATAAATAATTGCATGGTGAAATTTAAATAGATATCATGATGCATCGAACTGATGCCTAGAGTAGTTCTTTTTGTTATGCATCTCAATATGCTTAGGTTCTTTTTGGTTATATATGTGTGTGTGTGTGTGTGCGTGCGCATCATTTATATATGTATTGTTAACCTGCATCTTATACAAAGTAATAACAATACTTTGGTTTAGATTTTTAGTTAGATTATAGATCATATAGTTATGCTTTGTTGATGACCTAGCTAAGTGATTATTATAATATGCATTTGAATATACATTTAGAATTTGTGTCTATGTTATGCATTAAACCTTCATGAAAAGGTTTGATTTGTTGTATGATTTAGTATCCACATCAAATTAAAGAAATAGTAAAGATAAAATTGCAGAACTTAGGAAATTTATGGGTGTTACATAGTAACTTTTCACAACTGGAAAACCATTGGAAAATGATTTCGAACTTACAGATATTATAAGCAACTAAAACATGGTATATGTTTATCATATATATGATTAATTGTTATAATCAATAATTACACGATCAACTCAAAGGCTATCTAGGAAAGTAATATTGACAGTAAGCCTAGGAATTCTTACATATCATTAACCTAACAATAAAAGAGTCTAAGGATTATTTTTTTTAACATACTTTTAGTCTTCAGAGCTTTAATAACTTACTTCGTAACCTGGAAGAAAGTATAGCTGTAAATCCTGTGAAAGTATCAAATATGCATTAGCTTGATAAAACTAAGTAAGCCTCAGGCATACCTCAAAGCCCCTTCAGGAATACAAGTAAACAATGATCAGATGCTTATACATGCTGGAAATTAAATAACCAATCTGACTTCATTAAATTCTAACTCTTGAATTTTCAAGACTAAAAAACCAACACAGCTTGATTGTTGTTAGTAGTAGGTGTTTTGGTAAGTAATTCTGAATTTATTAATTACTGTTAGTCAAGAATATTAATTCCTATTTTTCCCTTATTGTCTTGATTATAGTCTATCGGTTATTAAACTAAATGTAGTGGTTAAACTAGCATTTTATATGTCTTAAACATTTAATGTCACAAAGAAAATTTTAAATTTTTGTGAATTTTTGGGGTGTTACAGAATACAGGCTAACTCCATCCATGGCTACAATAAATCTAAGGCTTTGTAGTTCATCATTAAATTTTGTTAGAATAATCAAACCCATAGTTACCCATATTTGACATTAATTAATCATTTTTGTCGTATTCCTAGATTCCTAGATTCCTTACTATGCTAGTTGGCATCCACTTGCACCAAAAGTCAACAAATGCCAAAAATAGCTTATGGAGCGCCTTAGAAACATCCTAGAATAATTTTTGGCAACTCTGTTGTAATTCCATAATGGTAAAAGCACAGTTCTTCTTTTTCTGAAAGTTGCCTTGCTTTTCAGCAGTTTGAAGGCAAAAGGGAAAAGCTAATCTAGGAGTAACTGTCTTGTCTTTTTCCTTAACCATCCTCCTTATTTTTATCCATACAAAAGAATGGATCTGATGTATTTCCTTCACTTATCAGCTGTTACAACTCATTCATCCAATTTGTGAGCATATTTACATATTAGGAATGTGTTTTATGCACCTATGGGGGATTTTGACTAGTTTAGTAAGCCTGCTTTTTGTCCAATTTGAATAGCATCCTTATGCTTTCAAATATATGATGTAATTATATATTTGGAAAGCCTATTACTTTATGAGGTTTTATTATGTACACTTATTCAATACATGATTGTGTTATGCTCCAATTTCAATATCCTTTTTGTGGAATTTTGCATGTTTGATTAACAACTTTGTGAGTGTAATTTTTCTACTGCTTGGGTTCAATTTCCACATGGTATCAGAGCCTTTGTAGATCAATTTATCTCCTTGCATATTTCTATTGCAGGTTTGACATCATTGATTGGGAGTGCATTCTGCTGGTTGAAGGGCACAGTTTCTGAGATATGGACCAATCTCAAAGGATCATCTTGACTCCATTCAATTTTTTCGAATGGAAAGCTAAGATGGAGATATTTTTAAGAGAGAAATGCCTCTACAGTTTTACCATGGAAATTGAGGCAGATCCCAATGCAGCTGTAGAGAAAATTAAATTGCACAACAAGAGGGATGAGGCCTATGGTATTTTGTGTTTGAGCATTTCAAGAGACCTCATCTTCCATCTTGATGCATTGACATCACCAAATGACATTTGGGAGAACATTGAAGAGATTTTTGGAAAGACATATGAAATGAGAGGAAATAAACTCGAGAATGAGTTGATCTCATTGAGTCCCGGCATCTTTGAATCATTGCAACTCTACTTTTCCAAGTTTAAGTCCCTAGTTCTGCAGTTAAAATAGTGTGGAATTGAAAAGAAGGATGAGAAACTAGTATTGACCATACTCTCAAATATTGGACCTAACTATTCAATGTTTGTTTCGACCTTCCATGCCACCAATTTGACACCATGAGCTTGGAAGACGCCTAATATTTTTGAGTTTATGAAATCCCTCACCCAGGAGCAAGAGAAATTGGTAATGATGGGCACCATCAAACCTTCCAAATACCAAGCTTTAGTTGCTGGAGATTCGAGGGTGGATTCAAAGGGAAAGAAGAAAGCCAAAAATCCACTTGAGAAAAAGAGAGACAAGTCAAATTCTCAAGAGGAGACCTCAAGCTCCAAGAAGAACTTCTAGAAGAAGAACAACAAAGGAGAAATGAGAAAGTGTGCATACTGCAGTAAGGGATATAATTCTGAGAGATCTTGTATGAAAAAGAAAATTGCAATGTTGACCCAACTCTTGGAGAAGAATAACATCTCCCTTCTTGAATGCGCAAGAAAGAGGGGAGGAGGATCAAACTTAGATGACAAGGAGAGAGTACATGCCTTGGTTTCCAGCACTTCAAGATCATCCACCTTCATCATTGATTCTAGAGCTTCTAGACACATGGTTTTGACAAGAGAGACCTTTCCTCTCTTGATGATTCGAAAGGCCCAAAAAAAAATTTAGGAGATTACTCTATTACTAATAGTTTGGGGAAGGGTAGGATTGATATTGACCATGGTTCCTTCAATGATGTCTTATATGTCCCAGGTCTTGCTGCTAACCTCTTTTCAGTGTATCAGATGACCCACACTGGGTCTCCTAGGAAAGTCATATTCTCTCCCAATGAAGTTGAAATCAAAGATATTTCAAATGGTAAACTCATAGAAAAATGTGTTGTGGATCACAGTTCGAAGGTATACAAGTTTTCCCATTTCCTACCTTTCTCAAACCCCTCAGCTCTTGTCACTCATGCTTAAGAAGCAAGCAATATTTGGCATGAGATATTTGGTAATATTAACTACAAGTATATTTAATATTTGAGTTCCAATGACATGGTCATAGGGTTACCAAATATCAAGTTTTCTAAGAGATTATGCCAAGGTTGCATCCTAGGAAAACACCCAGAGCACAAGTATGAGAGAGCGAGTCATGAGAGAACCTTTGATCCCCTTGAGTTAATCCACAATGAAATTTTTGGTCCATTCCCTCACACTCCCATGATTCAAGAAAAATATGAACTGACCTTCATAGATGATTTTTCCAGGTATTGTTGGGTCTACTTCTTAAAACAAAAGTCTGAATTTTTTGACCTGTTTAGGGTCTTTCGAGCCTTAGTTGAGAACCAGTCTCGGAGGAAACTCAAGATACTAAGATATGAAAATGGTGTTTATTATGTCAAGTATGATTTCATCCATTATTTTTAATATTTAGGTATCTATATGTAGCATTCTATTCCTTACACACCTCAGCAAAATGGTGTTGCTGAGAGGAAGAATAGAGCACTCAAGGAGATGGAAACTTGTATGATGGAGTCTAAATATTTCCCACCAAAGTTTTGGGCTAAAGCAATAAAATATGCATCCTATATCCAAATTAGGATGACTCACAAGAAAATTTATGGAATCACTCCTTGCAAAGCGTGGAGTGGGCACAAACCAGATGTGACCCATTTCAGGATTTTTTTTGGCTCAAAGGCTTGGGCTAGAATTCCAACTGAAAAGAGAAGGATTTGCAACCCCAAAGCCAAGAGTGCCTATTTATTGGGTATTTTGAATATTAAAAAGGGTACAATCTGGTAAACTTGAGCACTAACAAATCCTTCATCGAAAGGAGTGTTCAGTTTGAAGAAGATCCTTTAGCAACAGTTGAAGTTGGAGAGTCATCTTCATCACCACAACCACTGATTGTAAGTGAAGAGACTAATGAGTTTATTGATTTTGATATGTCTAATAATTATGATTTAATTACATATCCTAATATTCATACAATACCAAAATGGGAAGCAAGGACCATTCATGCAGTTGGGGAACTAGCTGGGAATCCTAGTGACACTAGGAGGACTAGGTCTCAATTTGAGAGTGCCCTTTGTGTGAAAGATCCACTCTTTGGTGAGAAGTGTTATTTTATGGTTGAATATTATCCTCATACATATTAATATGCATCATATGATCCAATATGGAAAATATCCATGAAGGAAGAATACAGCTCGCTTTAGAAGAACAACACGTGGGAACTAGTTGATCTCCCCCCAATGAGAAAGCTAGTAAAGTGTAAGTGGGTTATAAAACTAAATTTGCTGTTGATGGTTCACCTTTGAAATATAAGGAAATATTGGTATCTAAGGGCTACTCACAAGTTCAATTTATTGATTACAATGAGACCTTTGCACCAGTGGCAAAGATGTACTCCATAAGGCTAGCTTTGGTCATTACATCTTCAAGGCAATGAGAGGTGCATCACATGGATGTGAAGTGTGCCTTTATACATGGATATCTGATTGAAGAGATTAATATGCAGAAACCAGAAGGTTTTGTCTCTAATCCATCTTTAGTGTGCAGGTTAAAGAAGTCATTGTATGGGCTAAAGCAAGTCCCCATGGCTTGATATGCCAAGATTGATGGATTTTTGTTGTCACAGAAATTTGTTCGATGCAAGTCTAATTCAAATGTATATTTGAATATGATACATGGTTCTTTAATGATTTTTTTTATATGTGGATGACCTATTGATAATAGGAAGTTCAAAGAAAGAGATTTCCTCCTTGAAGGATGCAATGAACCATTCCTTTTCCATGACATATTTGGGATTGTTGAGCCAATTCCTGGGTCTCGAAATTTCTCAATACCAACATGGAATCAAATTTCATGTGTCAAAGTATGATTTAGATCTTCTCAAAAAGCTCATCATGACAGATTGCAAGCCAAGAAAGACTCCATTCCTTTCTGGAGTTAAGATTGAAGAAGCAAGTTCTTCTCCTTTGGTAAATAACACACTATATAGGTAGTTGATTGGGTGTTTTATTTATCTTACATGTACTCAACCTGACATATATTATGTAGTTATTGTGTCTTCCAGACACATGGATCAACCTCATGATATCCACTGGATGGAATCCAAGAGGATCCTAAACTCTGTTCAAGGAACAAGAACTCATGGGATTTTCTATGCAGCAAAATATGACTTAGAGCTAGTTGGATTTACTGACAGTGATTGGGCAAGTGAAAAAATAGATCGAAAGTCTACTACAGGGTATGTGTTCATGCTTGCAGATGGACCAATCAGTTAGTTAAGTAATAATTAGAGTGCCACAGCACTCTCGTCTACAGAGGTATAGTATAGAGGAGCTGTGAATGCAACTACTTAATGTTTGTGGTTGCAGGGGATACTTGGAGAATGTGGGATCAAATCAGAGACTTCCACTATCATCTATTATGACAATCAAAGAACCATTTGAATCTCCACTAATCCAGTTCAAATACAATGAACCAAGCGCATTGAGATCCATATGCACTATATCAGGGAGCTTGTGCATGATGGTACCATTGTTCTACTCTACTGCGCATCTTCAGAGCAAGTAGCAGACATATCCACCAAGGTGTTTTGTGAGAAGACCTTCAGTAATATCAAATCAATGCTGGGGATTTCTGATCATGTGGTGAATAATTATTGATAACAAGATTTCCGAAAAAAAATTGTGTCCATGATTAAGGGAGGATTTTCCCATTGGGTTTTTACCTTTTTTTCCTTGGTTGTATGGACAAGCAGTATGTAAAGGGTGACTAAGAATTGTTGCTAGGCCTTATTTTTTCTGATATTTTCACATAAATTCAGGCTTAAGGGGGGGGGGGGGTAGAATAATCAAAACCATGTTTACCCATATTTGACATTAATTAATCATTTTTGTCGTATTCCTAAATTCCTAAATTCCTTACTATGCTAGTTGGAATCCACTTGCACCCAGAAGTCAACAAATGCCAAAAATGGCTCAAGGAGTGCTTTAGAAACATATTGGAATATTTTTTGGCAACTCTGTTGTAATTCCATAATGGTAAAAGTGCAGTTATGCTTTTTCTAAAAGCTTCCTTGCTTTTCAGCAGTTTTAAGGCAAAGGGAAAAGGCTAGTCTATGAGTAACTGTCTTTTTTTCCTTAACCATCCTCCCTCTTTTTCTCCATCCAAAAGCATGGATCTGATATATTCCTTCACTTATCACCTAGTACAAATCATTCATCCAATTCGTGAGCATATTTACAGATTAGGAGAGTGTTTTATACACTTATGGGGGATTTTGACTAGTTTAGTAAGCCTAATTTTTGTCCAATTCGAATAGAATCCTTATGATTTCGAATATCTGATTTAATTATATATTTGAACATACTATTACTTTATGATGTTGTATTATGTACACTTATTCAATACAGGATTGTGTTATGCTCCAATTTTAGTCCCCTTTTTTGTGGAAATTTGCATGTTTGATTAGCAATTTTGTAAGTGTAATTGTTCTACTGCTTGGGTTCAATTTCCACAGATTTATCATAGAATGTATACTCTATATTATTCATGGATATTGACTCTACTGGGATTTGCATAAATCCTGGCTCACTTCTATGTGAGGCATGCCACCCCTGCAATACAACTAAGTGTTTACAATGAAAGAGCCTTTGAATCATTAGAATTATGGGAATTTACCCCCATATATTATGAGGACCATGTTCCTTACCCTTGTTTTTAATTTTTAGCCTGCATATTCATCTATGTATAGATTAAAATCATTCGGGAATGCATGTTATGATATGTACTCAACACCCAACCCTTTCATTATTTTATTTTCCTCTATGTACTTAACGGGAAAGACATATCACTTGAAAGTACCTTATATTTAAGTAACCTACAATTAATGGGAAATAGTAATGTACACTATCATCAAACATGCATAAAATAAACCATTTTCAATGTTCATTGTGTGACAAGATTCCTCAAAAAATAGGGAATTGAATGGTTAGTTACCTCAAAAGTGTTGAGAATGCATCTGACATACCATACATTTATTTCAAATTGTACAACATTGTCATCCCTAGTTGGTTAGACCTTGTTCCATGTCCAAAAAGAGGGGTGGTGGAAGAATATTTTAGGATTTCAAATAAATTATCGATGATTTCAGCATCATCCCCTAGTTCATTTTGTTGGAATGCATGTAACAACAATCCCTCCATGCCATGGGTCTTGGTGCAAGAGAAAGAAACACTTTGTTACTTGTGAAATATTAGACTTATATAGAAAGTGGTAACAAACTTAAATGGGAAATTTGAGATCATTATTTTATGGAAACACCTACAATTTCAATTTCCTTCCCCAAATTCTCAACCAATACTCAAATATGCACCCTACTTCTACTCTCAGATTTCATTTACAGTTTCATTATTGAGGTTCAAATTTGGCACTCTTTAGTGAAAATTGATAAAGGAAGAAAATAATAATTTCAAACTTCATATACACTACAGGAACTATGGAAGGATAGAAAATATGCTTCAACTACATGAAACCACAATGCTGCAGAAAGAACACGTTGTTCCAAGGTGATCAGGTTGTTGCAAGAAGAATGATGTTGTTGCAGGATAAATCATATTGTTGCAGGATGAATAGCGTTGATGTGGGTTAACTTGTTGAAGCCCAAATCTTAATGTAGACCTCTAATTCATTAGTTCCATGTAATGTCCCCAAATTTACTTAATAACAATATGGAGAGCCCCCCTAGCCTTGATAGACCCATGGTTCCTAGTGGAGAAATAATTTAATCAATAAGGGGTCATTCTAATATATCAATTACCCATAGTATTTAATTTTATTAAACTTTGGATTTAAAGTGTATGTTAAAATTATAATATTTTCAATAATATGTAATTTTGTAATAAGTGGATTTCCTAGGTGACAAGGAGGGCACATGAGGGTAAGTGCGCCATTATTTTTCAACTAAAAAAGGAAACCTAGAGAAAATCAAGAAAATGCTAAAAATAAATCAATAAAAAAATAGAAACTGCAGGAAAAACAATCTATCATAAAATGAGATAGCAACTATCAAAAGCAGGGAAAAGCAAGGCAGTTTAAAAAGTAGGGAAATGAAGAAAAAGTAGTCATACATAAAGAAGGAAACTTTTGGTCAAGGAGGGTGCATTTTTCAATTTTCTTACAGAATGAAAAGAAAGGAAACATTACAAAATCTCAAACTTTCTAATCTCCTCAAGGAAGGTGAACTCACGGGTTAGGGTTAGGGTTTGCAATTGGATAACTTGCTCAGTAGGTTGGAAGACTTGCTCAACAAGTCAATAAATATATAAAATAATTCTTCCAGCTCCTTTGAACAACTTTTTATAATTATTTTTTTATTTTGAGTGAAGCATAGCTTCCTTGTCTGAGTGGTGTGCCTTAACTACCTTAGGTGATGCGCCCCAAGATTTTCCATTCTCTTCTCTCTTCCATTCTATTATAAAATGAAGCCATAAAGATCAAAGGAAAATAAATTTAATACCAATATCAAACTCATATATAATCCATTCATCCTTGGAAATCAATCTCCAATTAACGATACTTCACTTATGCTCTTAGGAATGTAAGAGTGGTGTGGGGTGTTGGTTTCAAGCCTCTACTCTTCAATATCGGGAACCTTTGAGGGAGATCAGATCCTCCAAAATATTTATTAGGTTATCCTCTCCTTATTAACATTATAATCTCTAATACACAGCAATATTTATTCTCCATGAGGTCGTAGTGCCAAATTTTCATAGACATAGGCATTCCAATGCTCATTTAATGAGCCTTTTGTAAGTTTTGATGCACTAACAATGATGCTACGGATATAATAATGATATATGAGTTTTATTATTTTAAATAGGGTATTTTAAACCTCTTATGATAATTATTTTCATATATGATAAGTTACATAGGTAAATTTCATCTTTTTTTGCTTACCTATGCTCTTAAGCTAGTCAAATTTGACTAGTTTTACTGTTTATGATGCCATGAATGTTTTGTGTGCCCAAAATTCATTTTGTAATTTTTTGTAGGTCATAAAATCACCCAAAAAAAAAAATTTATAGAATCATATTTATTTGAGTTCGTACAGTGTTAGTAAGACCTCCTTTGCACAGGAAATCTCTAGGCCAATTTTCCTAGTTTTTCCAAAAAACACCCCAACACATCCAAACTATCCAAAAATGTTCTAGAAATGCATAAATGGATGTTAGTTGTGTAAAAAGAGACTAATAACCCTCCTCAACTTTCCTTATCCTTTGGTTGCTTGAAATTTATTGTTAGTATCTTATTTTGTGTCAGTTGGGACAACTAGACTCCTGGTAGTAGACTTCATCCCGACTGATTCTCTAAACCTAAAAGGGCCCAACATCCAGCTGATTAGGTATATGAAATTTCAATATCCTCAATTATATTTTGGTTTCTCCCCCTAACCCTATGCAACTCTCAGTGTTTGTCATTACTGCCTATGATTTTCCTTGTTGAAGAAAGTGCTTAATCACCTTGTAAAATTTTATTCCAAATTTTTTAAGATAAGCAGTAAGAGTTAATATTCCATATCTAATTTAAATCAGGGATATTACAGTGGTTTCAGAGAACTTTCCCTCAAGCTGAAGAAAATTTCAGCCATGTCCTATTATGGTGATTACTATGATGAGAAGTATGAAGAGTACTACAGACAATGTGAAGAAGAATAAATCATCTATGTTGATGGAGGCCTACCAAGAGATGAATATGATGACTTCTATGTTTTAGCATATGATGAAGTTAGGATGCATAGATTTATTCATGATGGGTTCTCTTGTAGAGGGAGTCCAAAGGAACCATTTATTTACCTTGCATATTATTGGGGACTAAGTGATGCAATTTTGAAGCACCTTTATTTCCAAGAATACTGCTCTATTGAGATACAAAAGTTATTCAATTATCCATACTATAGGTCAAGCATAGAAATGATTGCACATATGGTGGATGAAGTGTTCAAGAAAGTGGAAACTAGGTGTTTTCCACCTTGAGCCAAAAGAGATAAAGAGATGAAGCCTATGATATGGAAAGAATAGATCTAAATATCTTTTGGTTCTAGCAAAAGTAAGGAGGAGGAGGATGAGGCCCTAAATCCATTCTCAATCATTGAAAGGGACCATGATCCACTTATTTCTTCAATTGTTCAAGAATAATAAGAGTTCCATGAGGAGGAGAATAAGTCACTCCAAGGTGACTTTGAAAAAGTTGGAAATCCACTCCTTAATGATGAGGATTGTAGAAATTAAGAAAGTGCAAAAAAAATGATGGTGGAGCCTAATTTTGATGCAGATCCTTATGCCACTCAAGATAGATAAATTTCAAGTTGTCTATAGGAGAATAGAATGAAGTAGAGGTAGAGATTCATGAGGTGGAGTGCAAATCACCTCAGGGTGAGTGCATGGGAGAAGAAAGTGAAGATGAATGCACATCCATATTCTTTGTGGATGATTTACATATCATTGCAAAGGATGATGGTTCATGTGAGGGCGGTGAGACATATTTTGGATTAGATCCAAAAGAAGATTATAAATTATATTTACAGTCACCTCTTGAGCCTCATAATGAAGAAGAAGACAAGGCCACACCATTTGGGTGTGAAGCCAAGAATTTGGTGGAAGAGAAGGCCACCATAGTGTCCCTACATGAAGATGATAAATATGAAATTCCAAGGTATGATGTACCTTCTGATTTTTTAAAAGATCACATTTCATGGAAACATTTAAAGTTACCCTCCACTTCATATCATGGAAATGATTTTGAAAAATATTCTAAAGTGGACAGGTATGTTGAGAATGAGATTTGTGTTGTGGATCCATTTCACAAGAAAGAAGATCTTATGTGTCAACCATTGGAAGGAGAAACCTTGGTGGAGGATCTTATTTTTAGTGGATAAATAAAGGAGGACATAGAGAAGCTGATGGTAGCCATGAAAAACTTTGTTTACACCAATTCCTTGGTGACAAGAGGTTGTTGGAAAGCTTCTAGAGGAGAGTTGGAAGGAGAATCCTTTCTAGAAGAGTTCATAGCACTTAAATAATGGCATATTCAAGATGAAGGAGAGATACATGAACTTAATATATGACATAGATCATATCCTCATGGTGGTTGAATTGCACCATTGTGCATTCAACAAGGAATCAGAAGAGTCTGAAAGGCTCCATAGAAAATGGGAGGCTACATATGATTCCTTGAAGAGAACCCAAGAAGCTCTTCAAGAGTCAAGGTTGCAGATTGATAAACTTCGAAAGGATTTGAATGTACCACACCCTCCATATTGCATGGAAAATGATCATGTGTACATGGTAGGAGGTACTTTTGATGTGCTGGAGGAACCTCGTGTGTAGGAAAAACATGAGGAAGGTGCATATTTTCATATTCTTGTGAAAATATTGGCCAAGCACTTATTGAGATTGACAGGAAGGATCAAGAGTTCTTAGCTATGGGAAATATAGCAGAGGGTATTCCAATTGAATCAAAAATCAAAATTGATTATCTAATCACGGATTGGGTTGGTAAATTTATCACTGAAATGGAGGATTAAGGATGCATTATAATTTCTTGCATCGGTAGAGGGTTGTTTGACATGCATATATTGAAGGGGAAACCTCATGAGATTCCCTTATGTGTGGTCGATTCTTCTCTAGGGGAGGTATCTGATCACATTCCATATGGATCATCAAATAAAATTCTTTATTCATCCATTTATTGGGTGAATAGATACATCATTGAAATCAAGAATTTGGGAGGTAAAGGATTATTTTATTTCTGCAATATTTTTTTTGTTATAACTGACATTGTCTTTACATGTGATCAACAACAAAGATTTATTTTAGATCCATTAGATACCTCATGTACACATGCACATGATTTGCATTTTTATTAGCATGTGTTTAAGGAATTGGAGAACAAACAAAATAAAGACCAAGAACTTGCACTATTTTAGAGAAATTTGGAGTTGCCTCTTGGTGGAAATTGTATAGTTTTGGAAGAGGCACAAGATGATACATATGATGGACCAATCAAGGGAGACAAGGATCCATCCACATTCTTGGTTAATGAATATTGCATAAATTTCAATTTGGTTCATAATTTTTCATCTTATACACTTCCTATTACTACCATGGCACATGAGGATGGTAAATGGGTGAAGGGATTTTCCTTGCTGGTGCTACATGAAGAGAAGGAGGCTCCTACATGTGTTCTTGATGACTTAATGAATGCACCATTCCCTTCATATTAGAAACAAAGGCATCCACTTTCACTCTTCATTTCCTCCTTCATTCACTTGCAACCATTTAGTGGACCCGGTGGTAGAGAGTTGAGCCATTGGAGTTGTGCACTAGTTCCATGCTTGGCGAATCATAAGATTTATCTAGATGAGGAAGAATCATGGATGGATAAGAACAATATGCACACATTGCTTCCATTTTATTCCATTCATCCACATATTGATTGGGTGGAAGATTACACGTCACACATGGAGTCTTCTTGCAGAAATATTTTTTCTCATGGTCAATGGAAGGTAGCTAAGCAAGAAAGTTGCCAAGAGAAGTTGTTGAGACATCTATCTTACATCAATGGAGATTCATTATAAGTGTCAAAAAAAAATTGTGAACATTGGCATGAGATAGCATGGTCATTATATGATGCTCTCGGTATACATGGAGGGACATGGGATAACCAACTATGTGTTTGTAGCAGTAGTGATATGATTTTCAGTGCTAACTTACACATTGCTTCTCATATTTTGGAGAGACTCAATATGATTTGGCCCCACATTGAGGAGTTCCATTCTCGATGTGAGAGTCTCAAATATGTTCATTCTTTCATGGGAAGTGATCAATTGCCAGTGTGGTGGTATTATTTTCACATCACCATTTTCATTCTCTACTATGATGAATTTTCGTTGTTATTATTGATGTTTGGAAGGATGAAAATAAGACCATGGGACCCTAGAATTATTAAGAATGATATATTTCCAAAAGTGGTAGGAACATTTGAATCCTTGCAAAGAATTCAGTGGGATCCAGGCATTCTACTTAGTTATCTTAACGGGGTTTAAAATTTTGTTGAGGAAGGGTTAGTCACTCAGGGATGACTATAATCAGAGTGGTGTAGAAAAAACATGGTGTCCCTTGGTATTAGCTTGTAAATGAGGGTTCCAATTCTAGACATCCATCAACCTATTTCAATAATTTAAGTCACTAGTTGGCTTCATATATGGTTGGATATGGTTCTTTCTTAAGGACAAGCAATTTTGGGATGGGAGGACTGTAATGTCCCTAAATTTTCTTAATAACACCATGGAAAACCCCCCTATACTTTAGAAATCCATGGTTCCTAGTGGAGAAATAATTTAATCAATAAGGGGTCATTATAATATATTAATTACCCATAGTATTTAATTTTATTAAATAGTCGATTAAAAGTGTATGTTAAAATTATAATATTTGCAATAATATGTAATTTTGTAATAAGTGGATGTCCTCGGTGACGAGGAGGATGCATGAGTCCAAGTGAGCCATGAGTTTTCAGCCAAAAAAGTAAACCTAGAGAAAATCAAGAAAATGCTAAAAGAACTCAAGTCAAAAATATAGAAAATGCAAGAAAAGAAATATGTCATAAAAAAGATAGCAATTGTCAAAAGCAAGGAAAAGCAAGGCAATTTAAAAAGCAGGAAAGTGCAAAAAAAATAAGTCATTCATAAAGAAAAAAACATTTGGTTAAGGAGGAAGCATTTTCCAATTTGGTTGAAGGATGCAAAGCAAGGAAACATTACCAAAAGCTCAAACTTGATCTCCTCAAGGAAGGTGCACTCATGGGTTAGGGTTAGGGTTTGCAAGTGGATAAATTGCTCAACATGTTGGATGAATTGATTAACAAGTAACTCAATCTATAAAATAATGCTTCCAACTTCTTTGAAGAACTTTTTATCATTATTGTTTTGATGTTGATTGAAGCGTAGATTCCTTGTCTAAGTGATGTGCCTGAACTACCTTGGGTGATGCGCCCCAAGCTTTCCCATTCTCTTCTATCTTCCATTATATTATATAGTAAACCCACAGAGAGAGAAGGAGAATCCATTTAATACCAAAATAAATATCAAATATCATCCATTCATCCTTGTAAATTGAGCTCCATTGAAGGAGACTTCACGTATGCTCTCAAGAATGTAAGAGTGGTGTCGAGTCTTGGTTTCAAGCCTCTAATATTCAGTACCGGGCACCTTTTAAGGAGATCATATCCGACAAAATATTTATGAGCTTCTCCTCTCCTTATTAACATTCTGATATCTAATACACAACAATATTTCTTCTCCATGAGGTTGTAATGCCAAATTTTCAGAGAGAGAGGCATTCTAATGCTCATTTAATGAGCCTTTTTGTAATTTTTATGCACTGAAAGTGATGCTATGGATATAATAATGATATTTTTGTTTTTCAATAGGGTCTAATAAATCTCTAATAATAATTATTTTCATATCTGATAAGTTACATAAGTAAATTTCATATTTTTTCGCTTACATATGTTCTTTAGCTAGTCAAATTTGACTATTTTTGTTGTTTTTGATGCCATGAATTTTTTGTGTGCCAAAATTTCATAATGAAAGTTTATGTAGGTCATAAAATCACCCAAAACCCAATTCAACTCACTAAACCATATTTATTTTAGGTCTTACAATTTTTGGAAGACCTCTGCGTAAGCAATCTCTAAGCCAATTTGCCTAGTTTTTCCCAAACACCTCCAAACTGTCCATAACTATTCTAGACCTAGATAAATGAATATTCTCTACATAAAAAGAGACTAATAACCCTCCTAATCCTTCTTTATCATTTCATTTCTTGGAATTTATTTTTAAGATATCAGTTTGCACCGGTTGGGACACCCAGAAGCCTGGTAGTAGACTTCCTCCTGACTGTTGCTCAAAACCTAAAAGGTCCCAACATCTAGGTTCTTAGGGATATGAACTTTCAGTATCCTATATTGTATTTTTGTTTCTCCCACTAACCCTCCGCAACTCTCAGTTTATGTCATTACTGCCTATGTTTTTCCTTGTTGAAGAAAGTGCTTAATCACCTTGTAACATTTTATTCCAATTTTGATAAGATAAGCAGTAAGAGTTAATATTTAAGATATGATTTAGATCAGGGATATTACATTCCAATTTATGGGAATTTCATCTATTGATTCAAGGATAACCTTTGAATCCTTATACCAACGGTCTCTTGCACTTTCCAAATGATTTAATAATATTATGTCTCATATCAGAGCATCGATAAACATTCCAGTACAGATGTGAACTAATCCAAATGAGAGTAAATTTTCCTATAGAATGTATTAGAGGAATTTGAACAATTTCAAATGGATGATCAAAAAGGAAAATAATATGTACTAATAGGAATATTAATGCCTTGATTGAATTAAACCACAAAGACTAGTTAAATTAAACAATTCCTCTCGAACTCACAATACAATACCCAACTAACTAGAACGAATGGATTATTGATCAGATCATTAAATTTAATGGATTATTGAACAATGCATTCCTTCATAAATCAAATATACAATAAACCAAGTGTGAGGAATGAATACGCAGAATTTTTCACAATATTTTATCATTCACATTCAAATCTTCACCATCTCCAATCCAACCTTCAACAAACTTGCGTTTGAATTTTTATTACAAAAATTAGATAACTAAGATCCAAAAAAATAAGTTCTAATTTTCTACTTTTTGTAGAAAATATTAAAAACCCTACTCCCACTCAACTACAAACAAAACTAATCAAATTATTCCCTACTAAAGAGATCAAATCCCTTCATTTATTTTCTCTCGAATCAATTACAACATAATTATGATTTAAAATATTTTACTAACTTAAAAAAAAAGATTATTTTATATCTCTAGAAGTTTAAGGGAGGGAACTACTCAATGCCCCTGCATCAAGCTCCCAAGGAACGAAAATATTCATGGGATCATGTCCATGAGGTCTTTGATTATTTTCTCTTTTTTGTATGGTAGCAACATTTACCCAACTAGAATCCTCTATTGGATTATATTTTTATTTGAGAAAATATTCGTAGTACTCCTTGTCTCTGGTTTTATTCATCGATATTTTGACCAAAATCTTCTTCATTTGCATTGTCTTGGTTGTCGGTAGTTGTTTCATCCACATGATTGACTGGTATTTATCACTGTTTGGTTGACCTATTGTTCTTTATATTTCATCCTCAACATAAGGGTACATATATGCTACATTAAAGATAGGAGATATTATTATTCCAACTGGAAGTTCACTTTCATAATTATTGGCTAAAAAATTCCTCAAAACTTTGTATGTACTGATCTTTTTCAGCTTAATCTTGCTATATTATTTCTTATGAAACCTCTCTTTCCTTAAGTGTGCTAGTACTAGTTCTCTTTCTTCAAAATTAACCTCCCTTCACTTCAAGTCTCCCTTTTTCATATTTTTTAGTGTTTTCCTATAGAATCCTCTTAACTTGTTCATGCAATGACTGCATAGTTGTAGAAAAATCTTATCCATCATAAATCCTTAGCTCTTATTTTCCCAAATCTCTTAGTTCAAACACTCATGATGGGTGTACTCCATAAATAAATTTAAATGGGATAAATCCAGTGCTTCAATTTGGTGAATCATTATAATAAAATCCAGGCATTGGAAGGGCTCAGAAGGGCTTTATATTATTGAAGTGTATATTCACTTACTAACATCCTTAATACATTTACCAAAATCCTATTTGATGAACTTGATTTGTCCATCAGTTTGAGGGTGACTTTATGAGATGAAACTAATCTTAGTTCCTAATTTATTCTATGATGTTTTCCAAAAATTACCAACAAATTTTGTATCTCTGACAGAAACTATACTTGTGGAAATACCATGTAGTATTACTACTTCCTTAAAGAGTAGATTCGCGATGTGTGTTGCATCACTAGTCTTACTCCAAGGAATGAAATGTACCATCTTGGAAAACATATTCACTACAACATATATGGAATCGTGGCCTCTTTGATTTATAGGAAATTCTAAAAATAATCCATGCTTATCACTTCCATGGTCTATTTGGAATTGGAAGTGGATGGTATAACCTTTTATTTTGATGTCTTGCTTTGACATGTCAACGCGTTCTACATATTTCCACAGACTTCTCAACATCAACTCTCATTCTTGGCCAAAAATAATAGGTACTTAGCTGAGCATATGTATTGTAATTTAAAAAGTGTCTGTCAATCCTCCACTATCTTTTTCTTGTAGTAGATTATCCTTCATTGAATATTTTGGTATGCACAATTGGCTACTTGTTGTTCAGGAGAATACAACCTTATAACCTAGGGTCTATGGGGTTACCAACACACTAAATAAACTTGCATACATTCAACCATTAAAGAATTTGATAGAGAAATAAGGAATAAATTAGGTGTACCTTTCTTATGGAGGTTGATCCTAGCTTTCTTCTTCGATCCAAATTGCTCCAACATCTTCTAAGGAATCTCCAATAACTACAAAGTGCCAGAACTTTCCTATAATATCTTATATATTATATAGAATATTAATGAAATCATATGCTTGAAATGAAATGACAAGACAATTAATAAATCATAATACATAAGAGTACAAAGACACATATTGGAAGAAATACTCTCTTTATTGATAAAAAAAGTGATGGAAGATTACAACCAGTATCAGAAACAAGTGCTCTTCTTCTAGCCAAGGAAACTAAG
Organism: Pseudotsuga menziesii; assembly: GCA_001517045.1. Classification (NCBI taxonomy): domain Eukaryota; kingdom Viridiplantae; phylum Streptophyta; class Pinopsida; order Pinales; family Pinaceae; genus Pseudotsuga; species Pseudotsuga menziesii. The sequence goes on from LPNX010972073.1 coordinate 126,714, forward strand.
TTATGTTGCTCTAAGATCTCCAAAGGAAAACTACTGGCATAAATTTTCTCTAGAATTGATTATGTTTAGCCTCAACCCCTAACATCTATTCATACATGAGGAAAGAGAGAGGTTACAAAGGTTGAGATGGTTGGAGAATTTGGGATAGTTATGATTAATATCCCAACTATCCTCGACTAAACTTGTTTATATTTTTTAATTTTGGATTAGGGAATTCGTGACTATTAATGCTAGCAGGTCGTGCATGATACACGACTTTCATAAGGGAAACCTTTGTGTTCAAACCCTAATCATGTATCAGTGGGTCGCAATGTCAATACTCGCAATTGATTCACGGGTTGCAATGGAAATAGTCATGAATTCTCCCTAATGACCCTATAAAAAATAGGTCAGGCTGGTAAGAGGATGATGCATCAAAGCTCATGCACATCTATAGTGTTTTGGCCACTTCTATCTATTTTTTCCTTTTGTGTACCTACACATTGAGTGTCAATACTCAAATGGAGAAGTTCCATTTCACAAGATAATAGATGCCCCCTAATGCGTGAGGTCAAAAGGAAGCGATGGCTGAAATACATTACAAACTTTATTCTTGGAGAACTCGGTTACCAAGGTTGCAGGGAGGTACCTGAAACATACATATCAAAGTCATATACAAAATCATATATGAGGATGTCATGTTCAATAAAACGGAACACTACCTCCTTTACAATATTTGACTACATCGTATGATATGGGCAGCAAGACCACGTATATTACAAAGATAGATTAGAGCCACAATATACAATGATGAGTCTTCAAAATCTGGAAATAGTGTTGTTGAAAATAACACAATCTTGCACAACTTAGGTTATAGGGGCATGAACCTAAGGTCTTTGTCCATAGTAACCAATAAAATCCCTACCATGTGAATATATGAGCTGCAGTTGAACATGGAAGGAACTCAATAGAATGTCAGTGAATGAGTAATGTTGACAACTGAAGCAAATGTGTTCACCAATAATAGTAGTGAATCCTAAGGTACCATAATCAAAACTCTAGGTCTTCGTCTTCAGGAGATACTGATGAGAAACCATGATGTGAGGAGGAAGGCAATGAATCCTTCAACATATCACAAGAGTGACTAGGAAACTGGATGAAGGAAGGTAGACACAAGAATTTCTCAGAGATGATAAGGATGTAAATCAAGATAATCAAATAAAGGTACATATCCTTGAACAGTGAGCACGACATAGAGATGACCCAAGATAGCTTTGGACTTGCAGATATGACAACTAGATTTATATTTCATGTAGGAGACATGATCAAATTCTCCATGTATAAAGGACAAGTGGAGGAGTAAAAACTCAAAGTAATAGATGAGATGAAAGTGTAAACTGAGACATGAGTATCGAAAATTTCAAAGAGTTTTGTGTTCAAGGATGACATGTCGCCATTGTTTATAACCCAAAGAGATAAATTCTTCCTTATCTTTCTTGTTATGTTTTAGCGAGTCCAAGAAATTTAACTCGAGTCTCTCTTAATTTTTTACAAGCTTGAAGAGGAGAGAGAATAATGCTTGATATTCATTGATTCGTGGATTTTACGAGCCCAGAATAGTAGATGCTCGTTGGTGTTTTCATAGTTTTGAGAGTCTGGAAACTCCGAAGAAGACTCTAGGGGGGTGCGTTTTTTTACAATTTAGTCTCCTGAGGCCAGCAAAGTTTAAAACAATCACAAGAAGAACTCTCTTAGCTCCTAGAGGACTGAGGTATAACTTTTTCGCACTTAATCGGTGAGGTCCGAAAAGGTTGAATTGCCACCTGCCCAACACTTTTTAAAAAGCGAGCAGAACACTCTAGTTTTAACGAGTGTGAAGGAAAGCAAGATCACTCAGAAAGTTCCATTATTTACGAGAATGGTACAGACAACAATAAACTTGATTCTTTGTTCTTAGAGTTTAGAGAGCATGACAAAGACATAAAGTACGCTTGGAATATTTTTTGTGTTTAGGTCCAGAGCACGAAAAAGAGAAAACTAATCTCATAATAGGGGTTCATTTTTCATAAGTTTAGTTCTTCAGGTCTGACAAAGAGATAAACCTATGTCTAAAGATACTCTTCTCCATTCCGCATAAAAGGAGAGTATTCCTTTTTCGTAAATAATCCACATGGTTCAAAAAAAGAGATAATCTACCACCAATGTAGATGATCATTCAATTTACCTTAACGAGTATGAACAAATAAGTCTACTTGGAAATATAGTCAATTTTAAGGTGTCATACCAGGGCTTAAAGATAACTCCATATCTTTCCTATGAATTTTTAACGAGTCCGAAAAAGTCAACTCGCGACCTCCTTACTATTTTTAATGAGCTCGAAGGAGATAAGAAAGAATGCTCTAAATGCGAGGAGATGAGTGTCAGAGGCAAAAGAAACTAGTTCCAAGCACAAGGAACAAACTTATGCATAATGCAAGGAACATGAGTAGGATAAAGACACTCAGGGAATGTCTCCTCAAGGAAAAGGGTGCCAGGTCACAAAGGCAAAATGGTATAAGGCTAAGCAATGATGAGAGCATAGATGAGGGAATATAAAACGAGCTAAAATCGTGGAAGTTGACATCAGGCTCATAAGCACGAGCAGGGTATATGCAAATGCAATTACAGCTTGAACAAAAAGGTGAGGCCAGTAAACAATTGTGAATCCAACTAAAAATCCTATCTCCAAGAAACAACAACACCAAGATCATATTCAGAAGAAAAGATCTGATGCAGTTCACTTTGGCAGAAACACATGCGACTTTTCTTTCTTCTACAGAAGAGAAAGTCAAGGAAAAATCGACTGAAGAAGATTCTATAATGCCAAGGCTCGAGGGTTTATAATCAATAAGATCAACCTCAGAAGAAAAGAAAATGACAGGGGAGATAGAGTCTGCAGGAACAAAATTAGTATCACAGGAGTTGAGAAATATAGAAGAAAAATTAAACTCATTAGGATCACTAACTTGTTTTTCAAAGGGAGAGTCTAAAGACTCAACAAGACCAACATAAGAATATCGATCAATGGAAATATCAGGCTTATTAAGAAAATCAAGATTATACTTAGTCACAACTGAACCAACATCCATAAGAAGGTTAGACGGTATCAGAGATTCTAGGAAGACTTCATCAGAAGGAAGTAGACCATCCTAGATAGGACACATGTCTAAAATTTCAAATGGATCAACAAAGTGGAGAGAAGACTCCACAATTTGTATAGGATGGATGACCAGGTCAACTGCTGGGACTAAATCCCGAGAAGGCAAGCATGAACACAAAGGCTTATTCACAGTAGCAATTGAACGTGAGGGATATTAGGCCACATTTCTCACCCGTGGTGGGGTAGTGTCTACCAAGACACTGGGAATCAATAAAGGAAAAACCTAGTCTCTATTTGGTTCAGGAGAGGGATCAAGAAAATCCAACTGATCGATAGTGATAATGTATCCGTTAAGATTAAAGTACATCACATGAAAGAAATTTGACACCATAGACTGCATGGCATAAACATAATCATGCCCAAGGAGCATATTGAAGTCCAAGGGTTCTTCTATCACCATGAAATCAACTAATACAGTATTCCCACCCAAAGTAGTAGGTGTTTGAGCAATAATTCCAAAATCCATACTAGTTCTTCTATCAAAAACCAGTAACTGGCTAGATGTCTACTCAAGTTTGGGAGATCCCATGCCTCTCCAAGCACGAGTAGAAAAGATACTAACTGTGGCTCCTTACTCAACAATACAACGAGCAATCATGTACTGTCCAACTTTGACCTTTATCTAGAAAGGTGCATCAGAAGGAAGATGTGACTCAACTAGGATATCCCAATCAAATGAAGCAATCTGAGAGCTTAGAGGTGGTTCATTAGAAGCCAGTTCAATTTCCTCTTGTTTAATAAGTTCTGAACTAGCAGTGAAGAAAATGTGACTAGCAGATAATTCACTCTCCAAAGGAAAAGTGGGATTGATTGAAGATGGAATTGATTCAACCGCTTCGTGAAAGTCACTCTCTGAAGGGAGAGTGGGATTGACCAAATATGGAATTGGTTCAATCAAATGGTAAAGTTCACTCTCTGAAGGGAGAGTTATATCGACCAAAGAGGAGATTGGTTCGACCACTTGATAAACCAGAGGTTGAGTAGGTTGTTCAGGAACGGGATACTCTTGAGTCTTGGACCACACTCTTCGCACCTATGCAATAGCAGGGCACTGGTGAGTAATATTATTTCCCTCGCATAGATTACAAGGGAACTTAAGTTTTCCTTTTGAATGACGATTTTTCTCAACGGTGTCAACATGACTAGTAGTGGCTGACTTTTTTCTCTCATCATGACCTGCATAGGTTAAGAGTTTTCCCCCATCATGACCATCAAAGGTTGGGTGACTGGTTCCAACCCGACTAAGAGAGGTTGGCTATTGAAATAATTCAAGATGTTCAAAACTAGGATGACCTTGGAACCAAAATATTCATACCTCTACAATGGCAATAATTGATAAGTAAGGTGGTCCCTCTCACAAAGATTACAAGGAAACTTGGGATTGTGTTTTGAACGGTTAGTATTTTCAATAGTGTCAACATGACTCATAGTGGCTAATTGATTTTCCTCACTATGACCTACAGAGGCTGATATTTTTCCCCTAGCATGGCCTACAGAGGCTAAGAGACTAGGTCCAACATGACCTGTAGAGGTTAGACAGGTTCCACTAGTATGACCTACAGAGGCTTAATGGTTAGGATCAGCATGCTTCGCATAGGTTAAGTGTGTGCCCCCAACATGAACTATAGAGGCTAGGTGTTTAGGTCCAACATGATCTATAGAGTTTGAATGAGGTTTTCTAGCATGACCTACAGCGGCTGGGTAACTGGATCCAACATGACCTATAGAGATTGGATGGGGAGGTTCAACTTGACCTGCAGAGGTTGAACGAGTGCCCTTAGCATGAACTACAAAGGATGAGTGACTAGATCCAACATGACATGCAGAGGTTGGAAAGGTTCCACCAACATGATCGACAAAGGCTGGATGGTGAAGAACCACTTGACTTGCAGAGGTTGAGTGCTTAGATCCAACATTACCTACAGAGGTTGGATAGGTTTCCCCAGAATGAACTATAGAGGCTAGGTTGTGAGGTTCAATATGACCTGTAGAGGTTGAACAATTGCACCCTTGATTTCGATTCTTCTTCATATTCTTCCTTCTTTTACTCCTTTTATATTGCCGGTTACTACTGTCAAAACTTTCACCACATGAGGTAGAAGGAGGAGGAGAAGCTACTACAATTGAAGGGGAAGTAGTGTTTTGACGCCCTTGATATAATTAAATTACTTGAGAAGCATCAGGATCATTAAGGATAGTTGGAGTGGAAAACAACCATACTAGTAGCGCTAGGGTGAATCCAGGTAGATTCATGGTGGCCATCAAAGGGACACAAACATTCTCTATGAGAGGAATAGTACAAGGAGTGACCATCAATGGGGTATCCTGGTTGGTGTTCATAGGGGTGTTATCCATAGTTTCAAACAAGCAGACAAATTCTGAGGTCGACAAGAAACCAACAGTACAAAGAACACACCACTACCAAAAAATGACCTAAGTATTAAGCCAGGAAAACAAATATGCCTTCCAAAGGAAATTCTAGGATGATGAGAGCTAAAAACTAACCAGTGAAGGAAGAATATTAGTTACTTGGAGTCTCGTGAAGAGTTCTCTGGGTGCAAGCACTAGAATCACCCAACTTCCCTCCCAAATTGTCAACCAAGGTTACCTTCCAAGTCTACCATAGGTGCACTAGAAATATCCTTCCAATGCCACCCGTGTAAGATCCTAGCAGACAGGATACTAAGGCTACCAAAATTGTGGAGAAAGTATGGCGAAACAATCATCAATCCAAGTGATGCACATAGGAAAGGTAGATAATCCTGAAACTCAAGCAGTACCAGGCACCACACGGGGCCGGGAGGAGGTACTAGGTGAGTCCCCAAACGTGCAACAACTCTGGTGTATTATCTACTTAGAAGAGGAGGGGTATCTCCAACAGCTCAGTATCGCACGACCTCATGCTTGACTCCTGTGTGAAAGTATCTTTCTGGTGTCTTTCTCAATGAGGTTGGATTTCCTAAAAGATAGGCCACTATGTTTGAGCCTTGAATTTTTGGGCAGTTAAGATAACCCTAACCCAAAACACTAGCCTAACTTAGTTTGTGTCATCCCTAGAAACAAACAGTTACTAATATATTTTAAATATTAAGCGTTTATTTTAAAGGGATGTTGATTACTCAAAGGGGGTGGTGAAGGTGAAACCAATGGTGTTTTGACTCAAAGTTGAAACAAGATGACTAAGAAAAGAGAAATGAAATGCAAAAAGCAAAAACTATTCTCTCTTTTTTCAAATAGAAACTTGAAAGCCACAAAAGAACAACTTCTTTTTATTTTTCAAGAACAATGATATGCAATGCAATTTAGACTAAGACCCTAATCTACATGCATATAAAGAAACTATATTTTATTTTTATTTTTCTTTTATAAATGCAAAATAAAAAAACAACCTATCAACTAATGCAAGCTAATGCAATATAAAAAATGCCTTTTGTAATTCTTTTTTTTTTCAAAAAATTCAAAGACTATATGCAACTAAATGCAATTTAAGCAAGTTAATGATCTCCTCATATAAAACATGTAAATGATAGCATTCATATCCTATAGTAACAATATTCAACCAAGCATGCAGAGATGACTCAAAGCTTAGACTTGGGCGGAACTATTGACTTGCAAGGACCAATAGATCCAAAAAATGGCAAGAATGACTCACTTAGACTACTAGATAAACAATCCTAAGAATATTAGTGTCCTTAAAGGACTGATAGACACCAGTGACAAAAACGACACAAGCACTTAGACCAAGAAGCTAAGTAGGAAGGACCTAGCACATTCACAAATGAATAAGTTAGACCAAACTCACTCAAAAAATTTGAATCAACAAAATGTATACACCTAAATCCACATCACGAAGATAAATAAGAACCCTAACAGACTCCTGAAGGATCAAAAAATGAAGGATGAGAAAAACCTTACAGACTAATAGACACCTACAGGAAATTCGCGACTTTCATAAAGGTAGTCTGCGTACCATACACGACTGTTACCAAAGAAACCCGTGAATACAACTGATAATCTGCAACATTATATAATGAAAGGTCATGAATACTATTAAAAGTTTTCAAAGAGAAAAATGAATGACACAAAGTTTTTGAGCATGAAGAACTAACAACCAAAGGCAAAAACTGAACAAATCACTAACATGATCAATCATAGAAAAAATGATAGAAAACCAAAGGAATGGACCCACAACAGGTTGGAATCCCCAATGGAGTTTCCAATTCTATTATTCAGGAGAATACAACCTTATAACCTAGGGTTTCTGGGTTACCAACGTACTAAATAAACTTGCATACATTCAACGATTAAATAATTTGACAAAGAAATAAGGATGAAATTAGGTGTACCTTGCTTATGGAGGTTCATCCTAGCTTTCTTATTCAATCCAAATTGCTCCAACAGCTTCTAGGGAATCTCTAATACCTGCAAAGAATGAGACCTTTCCTGCAATATCTTATATATTATATAGAATATTAGTGAAATCATATGCTTGCAATGAAATGAAAAGACGATTCAGAAATTATAATACATAAGAGTACAAAGGCACATATTGGAAGAAATACTCTCTATATTGATAATCAAGTGATGGAAGATTACAACCAGTATTTGAAACAAGTGCTTCTCTTCTAGCCAAGGAAACTGAGTTCTGCTGCTCCACCAAAGGAAAACCACCAACATAACTTTGCTCTAGAATTGATTTTGTTTAGCCTCAACCCCTACCCTCTAAAATACTTTGTCATAGAATTCTTTGTCATATCTAAAATACTTTTTTTTTCCTCTTCAATTTCTCATTGAAGTAAGCAACTGGTTTCTCATATTAACTAGGAATAAACCTTATGGCATTATTACTAGCATCACACTTAACCTGGAAAAAAATTGAAGTATGGAAGAGCTAGTACATGATTCTCAATGAAATTCTCCTTCATCAATTTAAAACGTTTTTTAGTTGCACCTAAAAGGTTAATTTTCTTTCTTAATGGTTTCAACTATCGCTAAAATTTCTAATAAAGTTCCTATATAAGCTTGTTAATCCATGAAAACTCCTAAATTCAAAGATATTAATTCTTGGAAAAGGCCACTCTTTGATGGATTTCACTTTTTGTGGATCCATTTTCAAACCCTCTTGTGAAATCACAAAACCAACTAAACCAATTATGGTTTCATAAAAGAACATGTTTTCACATTTATTAGAAGTTTTTCTTGATGCAAATTCTTCAAAACCATATTTAAGTGTGTAAGATGCTCCTCGTTTGCTCAACTGTATATTAGAATATCATCCAGATGCACAATTACAAACTTCCCTATGAACTCCTTAAGAACTTCATTCATAAGCCTCATGAATGTACTAGATGCATTAGTCAAACCAAAAGGCATGACTAACCAGTCATACATTCCATCATTAGTTTTGAAGGTCATTTTCTGTTCATCTCCTTCCCTTATCCTAATATGCTGATATACACTTTTTATATCCAAATTTTGAAAAATATTTGGCACCACTTAAACACTCCATCAAATCATCAATTCATGGTGTGAGAATTGATTCACAGTAGGATCTAGGAGCCAAGGGAATTCTAACAAATCGATATTACACATAATTATGCACAAAAATAGTAGGAAAGAGTGAAATTAACACACACAAATGTAGTCAATAACTGATATTATTATTATTGTCCAACATGTAAATACATATGGATCATGTTTATATTACATTAGGGAGACCTCGTTATCCTTTGGGGGGCATCTGGATGCATACAAGTGTCAAACTATGATTTGACCTCAAAACCCCCCTAGGTGGACCAATGAGATACCTAACCATCTCAAGTGGTCACGAATGAAGGTATGAACATGGATGGAGCATACTGGAACATAAATGAAGGTAGGATAGGAGTGGTTGAGCACATAGGTGAGTGGGAGTGTCTCTAGGAGTCAATAAATGCCCAAGGAAGGCAAAAAACCACCACAAACGTTCACTAGCACCTATGGTCAAGCACATTCCCTAATTTAAGGGATGGGGAGTGCATGTTATGCTATGAAATGGAACTTATCCATCTGAGTACTAACACTGAGCAAGTCGGCATACAAAAGGACATTATGTATTGAAGTTTCCTAAAACCATAAATGAAGATGTGACTTGATGTACATTACTTCCATCAGCCTTGCCCATATTTTTATATGAGTTTGTATTGAATTTGTGACTATCCTCATTGCAAGTCATGATTCATTTGATGGTATATCCTTATGCAACCCACGGTTAGATGTTCATAGTATGTATTCACAGGTTTCCTTCATAGGAATCATGATCCATTCACAACATGCTAGTATATGCACCCGGGGTTACATTAAGACAAAAATTTAAAATACAAACATGATTAGTCCAGGATAGTTGGGTTAGAAATCATAAGGTCCCCAACCTCTCTAACCATCCTAACCTTTGTAACTCCCCTTGATCACCAAGTATAAATAGAGGGGAGGGGAAGAGGATATGGGAAACAAGTCAAAAGAACAAGGTTATGCTGGAGGAATTTTTGGAGATTGGAGCAAGAGAACTCAGTTTCTTGGTCAGTAGAGGAGGCTTGTCTCAAACAGAGGTTGTATCATTCCCTGTTACTTATAAATAAAGAGTTTTTTTCTTCCACAATTTGTGTATTGATGTTCTTATGTGTTATGATTTATGAAATAAATTGTCATTTATATTTATATGCAATTGTAATGTTTCATCCATCTTTATATAAAAACTAAGATCTATGTGGCAAGGAAACAATCTCTTTTGCAGGTGTTGAAGACCTTGGAGGTTTAGGAGCATTTGGAGAAAGTTTTAAAGCTAGGATCAACCTTCAATCAAAAGGTGCATACCCTCTCTATCATATTTACTTAATAAATGCTTAGGTGTTATTGTATGTTTGCAAGTTAAACTTTTGTACATTGGTGACCCCCAGACCCTGTTTCATTAGGTAGAATCCCTGAACAAGAGAACCGGCGAATCCCTTGGGGAGTCTAGCTTGTCTTAGGTCTATTCCAATAGAATTTCCAGTCCATATTTGTTCTTTCTATTTTTTTATTGATTTTCTAATACTTTTCTTTCAGTCGGTCTTCTTTTGTGCTTAAGATCCCTAAGCCATTGTGTTTTCTTTGAAAAAAATTTGGTTGTAATCGTGGGTTGTTGTGTATACAATCGTGGTTGGCAGGTTGTAATTGTGGGTTTCCTTGGTGATAGTAGTGGTTCATTCGTGGCTACTTTGATAACAATCGTGGTTTCATGTAGGGTTTGTCCAATCTTCTATGGTTTTCCATGTTATGTGCATTTTGTCTTATAGGACACCTGTAGGGTTCTTTCCTTAGCTTAGACTGTGTTGTTTTTTAGTGCATTTCATTTATGCTTGTTGTACAAGTTTCTTTTCAGGTAAGTTAGGTTTGAATCTATATGTGTGATTTTCATTCTTATCCTATTTAGTTAAAGTGCTTGTGTCTCTGTAGGTTGTTGGTCCTTGTCAATCCTTCTAGTGTACTGGTATGCCTCTAATTTCTTTGGTAGTGGTCTAGGTGTGTCACTTTTACCAAGTTTTGATCTACTTGTCATGCCAAGTCAGTAGTTTAGTCCAAGTAGGGTTTGATTCATATTTACAGTGCTTGTTAAAGATTGTTATTTTAAAGATCTGAGCGTTATAACTTACATTTATACATGTTCAAGTTAGATTAGCTTACTTAGTTGCATTCGATTGCATCAATTTTAAATTTTTTTAAATAAAAATAAATATGGAAGTTGTAGTTGCATGGTTATCCCTAGCTTAGGCTCATTGCATTCTTGTTTTTCCATTATTTTCAAAAAATAAAAATACAAAAGTCTTTTATTTTCAAAGTTGTTTAAAAGTTTCATCTGTTTCATAAAAGAAAAATAAAAATAAAACATTATTAATAGCATTTTTTTGAACATTTTACATCATCTTTGCTTTCAATGTTGAGTCAAAACATCATTGAGTTTTTCTCTTGCTACCTCTAAGTAATATAACCCTTAAAAAGAATGCATAATATAAAATTTATTAGCAACATTTTTCTTTTTAGGTTATATCATCAACTAGCTTAGGCTAGGTTCTTGGGTAAGGGAAATTTTAACTATCCAAGAGAATTTTGAACTCAGACTTAGTGGTTAATCATTAGGTAAACCCACGTTTACAAGGGATCAATTGAAAAGCTCCTCTAACACAAGATTCAAGAATGAGGCCATGTGGGAGCTTGGTTGTCGAGATAACCCTCCAATACCTTGTTCGAACATATACCAGGATTGTTGTGTGTACGGGGGTTCTTTCAATACCACTTCTTAGGCCCCATGAGGTGCCGGTATTATTAGAATTTCAGGCTTAGATACCCTTCCCATGCACACCAGTCAGGCCAGTGACTGTTCTATCGGACTCTCATTATAAGTTTGGTAGCCTTAGTTTCCAAACCTTAGGTTCTTACACAGGTGGCATTGGAAGGCTATTTCCATTTCTCCTAGGGTAGACTTGTAAGGTAACCTAATTTGATAATTTGGGAGGTTGGTTGGGTGATTCCAGTTCTTGCACCCAAAAAAATCATCAGAAGACACCAAGTAACTCCTCTCTGATCTTCATTGGTTTGTTCTAGGCCCTAATCATCCGAGACTTTCCATTGGAAGGTGCATCTATCACCTGCTTGGGTTTGGGATACTTAGGATATTTTTTTAGTGTGTGCTATGTGGTTTGCTTGTGTTTTAGTTTGACCTTTTAGGTGTGTGATCTAAATTTTTAGCTGTGGAGGACCAACCTCCCCATAGTTTTGGAAGGTAGCAAAATCTTCCTCCACTTTCAGTAGTGGAGCCTCCACTGCCACCTCATAGGCAGAGACCGGACACAAATGGTTATTTTGAACCAACATGTTTTTATGAAGTTTCAAGTATAACCAAATAGACTTTCCATCAGTATAACCAGACATGCTTTCCATCACTAGAGATAGAATATCTGCAAGATAACAATTTTGCATGAAATTATAACACACCTCTTACTGATTTAAGTGATCTTGTGTTAGTTCAAGTTATAAATTTTAGTTCAAATGAGTTTGGTGTCCCTTTGAGTTTAGGTATGTCTAGTTCAGGAGAAGGCATGTCTACCCCCACTTCAACCATGATGGCTGGCAGAGTCTCTCCTCCTCTTATGAGTACTCCAAGACCTAATGCATCTATTGCAGCTGTAGTGTCATTGAAATTTCCAACTCCACTTTCTTGTAGTGCTCGAGTGTTCAAATATTACAGGTTAGTCTAGTGGGGTGGTCACTGGGATACCCAATGTACTTTATATTGTGTCTCCCTTCATGCAGAATGCTCAAAGTGGTCTGAGTGGGCCAACTTATTTTGTTCAAGTATTTATTTGGAATGGAGTACACATTCCTCCATCTGCACCATTCATAGTTCCATAACCTACTTATGTTGGTGTGTCATCTGGGAACCAAAATTCGTTTACAAGTTTTAGTTTCTATACCTCTAGTCAAGTTTTGACCACTCCATTTGGGAGCCATACCTTTTCACTGTTCAGTGGAAGGATCTCAGTTCCTACTTTTCAAACTCCAATTTCGGCTGGAGCTGGCCAAACAACTTACCACACACCACAGGTTAGTAATCCTTTAGAATTTAGGTGGAACCTGCTTCAAAAGAGTGCTACTACATCATATTCAATGGTTGGGGGAAGCCCCAACTTTAATTTTAGGATCCATGGGGCAGGTACTTCCTCTCCCCAGACTCCTCAATACCAAACTTTGACTAGGCCAAGACTTCCCTTTCTGGAAACTTTGAACTTGTCATATTTGTCGAAACTGGTGAATTATCCCATGCACCATAATGCGGTGTGGCCACCTGTCCCCATCAAATTACCTTCATACATTCCAAAGTTTGAAGAGAAAATTGGTGAGGATCCAAGTGCTCATATCACAACTCTTCATCTATGGTTCTCTTCCAACTCACTAAATGATCACTCTGTTCAGTTGAGGCTATTTCAAAGAAAATTGATGAATGTAACGGCTAAGTGGTACATTGAACTCCCGTTAGCTTCGTATGATAGTTTTATTGACTTAGAACCATGTTTTTGAATCATTTTCAAATTCCTATCTGGTATGATGCCGCCACATACTATTTGTCGACTTTTCAACAAAACAAGGCCACTCATATATATAATCATATTCAGGAGTGGAGAAGGAGAAAGAGGCTTATCAAAGCCAACATTCCTTCCAAGTTATTATTGGAGTGGTTTTTGAAGTCTTTACTTCCTTATATTTCAAAAAACGTTTCCACATCGAGAGTTACCACGGAGGAAGAATCCATTCTCAGGGCCCAGCATCTAGATTTGATCTATGCTCAATTTGGGATTCTTTACAAAGTTATCAATTAGGTGACGAGGTCTATTAATAACCGTTAGAAACCCAAGCATGGACCCCATACCGATGGTGTCATTGGTTTAGTAAGCACACCCACTGTAGAATCACTAGCTAAGCAGCTCTATGAGTTGTTAATGAAATAGTCTGGAGCGAAGGAAGCCAAGGTTGCCACTCCTCACCATAAAATGATAATGTCTATTCAATATAGTCTTCCCAAAAGGGAAATCAGTAGCCCAGTGGGAAAAAGAACAAAGGGAAGAAGGGTGAGGGGAAACAAAATAAACAAAATCCCGTGAATAACACTAAGGGGGGTAAGAAAGAGAAGAATAATGTTATATTTCCTTTCAATTTGTGCCAAGGATACCATATTACCTATCAATGCCCCTTGATAGATAAAGAACAGAAGTTGCTGAAATAATCATCCTAAATGATCCATTTCCCCAAGGACAGAATGCAGCTTCTAGCTCAAAAGATATCAGGGGCACACCTGATGCTCCTACTGATCATAATTATATTAACATGTTCTGATCTAGTACTTTCTTATAGACAAGAAATAAAAACTATGAATCGGAGGCTCAACAAAAAGATAAGTTTGTTGTTGAACCTTCTGCCCCTATTACTATTGAAAAATCAACTAAACCTATGCCTAAGATACATAAAGATGTATTTAAGAATACATTCCATAATCCTAATGTGAGGGATGCCTCTAAAGACTCTGTAGTATAAGCTCTATCCCAAACACCTTGTGCAATGTCGGCTCTAGAAGTGCTACAGAGTTGTCCCTCACATAGATATGCACTCTTAGTGGCTATACGTAGTATAGACTCGGTGAGCCTACTAGCCAAATTTATTTTTTATGAGGTTAAACTATGCCTTCCATACCATGTGTCATTTTTTATCAATGTCGTCCATGGCGGAAAAACCATTGGACGAATGGTGGTTGATGAGGGTGCTTCCACATGTGTTATGTCGATATCTTGTTGGAAATATTTGGGATCCCCGAAGTTGGTCCCATTCAACACTTTGTTGACTTCATTTGACACAAGGTATTTCTGTCCTCATGGTATCTTGCCATATTTCGAAATAAAGTTGGCAGGGAAAGCAGTCTCTGTTGAAATCGAAGTGATTGATGCTCCTTTGGAATACAATTTTATTTTGGGGAGAAGTTGGACGTATGACATATGTGTTATTCCTTCATCTGTCTTCTGAGTCTTAGTGTTTTCACATGAAGAGAAGTTGGTTATAGTTGACCAGCTGATTTATACTCGAAAAGGACGTTTGGATACCATTGATTCTACAGTTCCTTTGATTGATCAGTTGAGATAGGCCAATGAAAGCTTGAGAGTTGGAACGTATACATCATTCATGGGCATGTTCGATATACCAACTCCTATAAATTACTTAGGTTCAATAGGAGTTGGGAAGAATATCTCTTTGGTTGTGGATAGAACTGACCCCTGGGTCCCTCGATGACTGTAGATGATTGTGATTCTAGGATTAGTAGTTAGCTAGATTGTAAATCGTAATGTTTGTATATCTGATTGATAGTTCATAAAGCATTTAATCTTGGTTTATGTATTTAGTTTTCCTTGATTTCGATCTATTTGTAAATCATTTAATATTTAAACATGTTAAATCTGACTACTGTAATTTAGAATTTAAACCTTTTAACTTTCACTATTGAAATCGAAATTAACTAGGTCTACATCATAAGAAAAGAACATATAAAATTCATCGATATATACTTATTTAAGGAAATAATTGTATTCTACAGCATATAATCTCATTAGATATCCCTAAATCAGTATGGATGCTCGATCTAAGAGACTCTCCTAAATACCCTAGATGCAGGTGAGCATGAGACGACTAGTAGTTTTCATAGGAGGCACAGGAGGCCTCGGTAGGAGTGGGCAGGTGTCGAGGTTGAAGATGCCACCCGACCCTCCCCCCATGCTTAACTCTCAAACATGTTTTCTTAGCAGTTCAAATGAGCCCATATGCTATGAACCGTCACCGTAGTTCTACTCAAACATTTCTTAGAAGCCATGATGGCGCTCTGGTCTTCATACCAAATAATATGTCCGGTGAATCATCCTACCCATGTGGAGAAGAGAAATTCATGTCCTCCCCTTCTGAAGAATCTTCATGGGTGTTAGAGCAAGCGCAAGGCATGACACATTCCTCCACTTGCAATCCATGCCGATAGCATATGAGCCATACTGAATGATGATGCATCCATTCTCCAAATCGATCGTAAATATTATCACAAGCACTCAACTGGGAGTTCACTCGTGGAGAAAATAGGGAGTTCACTCGTGGAGAAAATAGGGAGTTCACTCATGGCGCCAAGCAGAGCGGTCATGGAAATCCTTGTTTCCTCCCGAGCGAGAATTATAAAGGGCTCGCTTTGGAGCTTAAGCCTATCACAACCAGCGACCAAAGAGGTTCTATTTTTGAGGTTCTGAAGCTAAAGGTAAGGTTTGTAAGTGGTGAGTGTAGCATCAATATGCCATAGCATACTACAGCTATAGTGTGCCTCAATATCAGGGTGTCTCAGCATCAACACTTTTTGGAAGACCCTACACGCAGGTTTCAGCATTAGCACATTTGGAGGATGGCTTCGGGAGGCACTGGAAACCTGGAGGTGGAGTGGGAGGCCCTCTTCCAAAGAGAGGCTCCAGTGCACATACACAATTCCATTGCTTCCATGGAAGATTAAATATATGGAAAATTCAATCTGAGATTGGGGCATGACATTACCTGTCGAACTACTGGCAACTGAAGTTCATCCTAGCCAAATCTATGGGTGAAAGGGAGAGCTTCATAGATTGTGTGAATCTCACGGTTAGAACCTTCAAGGAGGATGTCAAAAAATTTCTTACCCACATGAAAAAGCCTCATGCAACTCTTTGATTCCCCTTTCAGCAGACCAAATAGGGAAAGCAATGATGCCAGCACCAGCAAATTCCTGGAGGATGATTCTAATTCCTCTAGGAGACACTAATTGTCTTGTTCTATTTTATCTTTATGCTTCTTTCTGGAATTTTTTCCTATTATGTTTATTTTTCTAGATGTATCATCCTGCCAACCTTCAATGGTTGGGCAGCAGTAGTTATGTTTAGATGCTTGGTGTGGACCATTTTGCATGCCTTTATTAGGTGGTTCCATAGCCATGGCTTGTCTCCCTGCTTTTAGAGCAAGCCCGATTATGTAACTCTCTTATTGATATGAAATAGAAGGATCGTCTCTCTTACTTACAAAAAAAAAACTCTCCTAAATACGATTTATCATTCATATATGTAAACAAAACATAAATAGATTTAGGATTTATACGTAAACAAAATCAAATCGATATAGATTAGATATTTGCGCAATAAGCTTAAGTGAAACATTTCTACTAAACGAATATACAACACATCCATATCTACAATAATCATCCTACTATAAATAAAAACATAGAGTAAGAACCTGGCACCACTACTGGGAAAACATAAATGGAATAGTCGTTCCTCCCAACCCAACTCCCGAAGCAGCCAAGTTACTTGATCCATAACCCTCGAACCTATTCGCTGAACCATAAGAAAAAAATCCACTTAATGTGCCATCCCTTGCATTATCATATTCAATCCATGTCCAATGCTAGCCTCCTACTTGGGAATGGGCATAATATTATATAGTATTTTTCCTAGGACTTGGCCATTTATGAGCCTCCTGCTCTTTAGCACTCAACTAGGATTTGTGACATGATTTTGGGGAAGATACCTCCTGCACCTTGAGTTCTCACTCAGTAGATTCATCCACTTGTCTTTTCATCTTGTGGGTCAGCAAACACTCTTCAATAGTTACCACTTTTGTCCCCTTCAGTATATTTTAATAAAAGAATAATTCATTACAATTGTTTTATTTTTTACTTTCTATCAAAAATATTTAAAATAATAAATAAAATATTTTTAGCAGAAATTAATAATAAATTATTAATTTTAGGTGCATTACATACAACTCCCCTTAGAGGATAACACCATCCTCAGTGTTACTAACTTTCTTCTTTACTCTTCCATTTCCTCATCTTGGAATAGGATTGGATATGCCTCTCGCATAACACTTTCTAATTCCCACGTAGATTCTTCCAGACTAAGGTGCTTCCATTGCACCTTGACTTGTCCGATGATATGTTTTTGGAGTAAAAGTTCTCCCCTATCGAGAATACGCTCCGGTCCCACCTGGAACTCTCCTTCAGCTTCCACCTGGATAACATTCCAATCGATCACATAAGTAGCATCATGAATATATATTTTTAAAATAGAAACGTGAAAAACATTGTGCACTTTAATAGTCGGTGGTAGGGTTAATAGGTATGAAACCGACCCTGCTTTAGCAAAAATTTCAAATGTCCCGCAATACCTGGGTGCCAACTTTGAATACTTCCCCAATCTAAAAGATATTTTCTTGGGATTTACCTTTATATACAAATGTTCACCCACCTGGAACTCTCTAGGATTTATTTTTAGTTCAGCATAACTTTTATGCCTGCCTTGGGCAGCCTTCAAGTTTTGTTGCACATGTTTCATGGTTAGTTCCATATCTTTTAACAAATCAGGTCCTAAAATTAACCTCTCAACAAGACTGCTCCAATAAATTGGAGTATTACATTTGCGTCCATACATAATTTCAAAAGGACTCATACCTGCTGATACTTGAAAATTATGATTATAAGCAAATTATACTAAGTGTAGGTGGTCTTCCCACTTACCTAGTTTGATTCCCAAGGTTGTTGGTCTTCTGGGCAGACCCGGTTTTACTTTATTGTACCAACAAAACCCCTAGCTCACTGTCCCTTTCGGAAACAGACTGCAGAGCGGCCTGAAGTCTCACCCGAAGTGATCCTAGATGGGGTGGCTGAAGAATCAGGTTTCCTCAACCAGGTTCTGTAGCATCCTAGGTTCTCTTGACTATAATTAACCAGCTAAATCTCTCAGCAAGGGTTGTTTCTCTCTTCCTAGATAACTCTACTATGGGACTGACTCTTATCGTATCGCATCTTCTAGGACGATGCGCAAGCTTTCTCTTCTGTTCATCCCTTAACCTGTGATATCTCACACCGCAGCTTCCCCGACAGTGCAATATCGCCTTTCTACACTGCAATATTTCCTACAGTAAGACTCAATATGCTCATCAACTCTCAAGGTCCAGAGGCTTCCTCCCACAGTATAATAGGTCATTTAACCTTCATTAGGGTGTTAAACAACTCCACTTAAGATCCTATAGTTTAACACGCTTAACATCGATTACGCTCAACTTGCCGAACCAAACATACAAAAGTCACTTAACACTATAGTTGTTAGATGTCGTGAATCAAGAACTAATAAAATCATATACAGAATACTCAACACATTCAACTCACATTTAACCTTCTATGTTACTGTAAACTGAAGGATAGCATACATACATTCATTAAATGATAAGCAAAGTTCATGTAACGGATAACAGATATCAAATAAGTAAACACAATCACATGAAACAGTCGCACAACACACGGATGTACGTGGTTCACTTCCAAGAGGGAAGCTACGTCCACAGGAACTGTGTTTGTATTATATCTTGAGAGAGTAGACATGGTTCCACTGCAACCTCTTATGCAGCTTGAGATCTTCTGGGAAACTCCACGCACACAGCTGGGAGCCCTTCTCTTAGATCTCTTCTTCTTCCTATAATAATTTCTTCTTACAATATACCCTTCTCTCTCTCTCAATCCCTACGGATTTTTACATTCATGCTCAAGGAGCCAGCCACTGGTTACAGTAAGATAACTACAGACTGAACAACAGAACCAGAGCTCGACTCTTCCTCAATGTCTCACAATACTGACGACAACTAGTAACAACCCGACTGACCAACTAACTAGCTAACTAACCCTTCATAATACAAAATACATGCTTAAATAGGTGGCTCGAAGGTCTCATCGTGATACAAAACTATGGGCCTATCCCATCAGTAACCCAAAACCCTAACTATGACAGTCGGCCTTTCTGTACTTTGAACTGCCGCTTACTGGTCACACCATAGCTTCCTGCAGTCTTTCGTGATTTCTAGCGCTGCTCGCGGGTATGGGCACCGCTTCCTCAGTCGCTCCCCTTCTGTCCTTTATCTTTAATACCTCGGCCCGTTGCTCCTTCTCCATTTATGAGGGTAGCTGAGCCCTCCTGTCGTTGCCATTGCCTTAAATGCAGTGGTTTAGCTCTCTTCTCGGCCGCTTCAAGTACTATTTCCTTTGACTTCCTTGTTCCAACTGCCGTGATTTCTGGTCCGCGATCCATGATAGGAAATGCGCTAGAGCATCATACCTTTATCGCATCTCTTATATTACTAGCTTATCAACATCGCCAAAACTGTCTTTCCTCCCAAAAAATTTCCATCTTCTACCAAAAATAGCAGATTTTCTTGTAGCTGTGGAGCCCTACTCCAACAGTCCCCTAACACTTACTTGTGGCTCGTGCCCGAGCCACTAACAGCTGGCTTCTATTTCTGTAGGTTCTCCTTGGCTTCCTGCGAAGTCCTTGTGAATCTCTCCTTGGGTTCTACGACATCTTTGTCCATAGCTACGATACAGTATTGTGCCGCTTCAAGAATAACTTGACTAATCATGGAGTCCTTTGTGTTATCAATTACACTCTTGCTTGCAGTGAACTCCTTGACCTTCTTCTCAACCGCATCGAACAGCTCTGCGATTTGTTCCTGATACGGCTGAAGCATATTATTGAATTGTATCTCTTTTCCTCGCAACCTCTGTGCTTCTTGTTGCAAACAGTTCATCTCTGCCATCTTCTTCATCTTTGCAAGAGCTCCTAAGCTCTTGACTTCTTCCTTTATTGCTGCTATTGTATTCTCTATGTTTTGGATGCTCTGCTGCAAATCCAGTTTATCTGAGAGCTCTTCTAGCTCTAACCATGTCTTCGTTGCATCAGCTAGCAATAACTCTACATCATCTATGCGACACTTCATCTGCATTGAAGTGATTCTAAAGGCCTATGCCCTTGCTTCCTTGTCTGCCTCAGGTGTGCCTGGTGCTCGAGCCTCAAGATCAACAATCTGTGCCTTGTGATATTCCTCCATCTTAGCCATTGTCTCTTCCAGATCCTTTTCTCTATCTGTGATTCTTCTTACTTTCTGCGTTAGAGGCAAGGCAAAATCTATGTTACACTAGGGTAATTCCAATGTGATGTTCTGCAGGACCTGACTTAGATCCTATTCTCTTTCTTCATATAGTCTTAACTCCTCTGCCTTTGTTTGAAAGCCTACATTGAGCTCTACATTCTGTTGTATCAGCTGAGTGTTCTGTTTATAAGTCACAAGATCTCTATCCCTGAGCTCTACGACTATCTGCTGTTGGATCATCTGTAGTTGATCAATGGGGAATTGTGCCAGATTAACCTCGACAGGTTGTCTAACCTGTATCTGCACATCAGGGAATCGGATGCTCCCTGGTGGTATCAGCATTGTATTGGTGTGATCCTTTGCAAATAATTCCTCGTGGGAAATCAATGGTGTTGAGCTTTCTCCTGTTGTGGCCTTGACTAGCTGATTCTACATCATGGCAGTCTTCTCAGTTAGTGCTTTCAACTCCAGAAGCTTCTTATCTATCGTGCTCTGCGGCTTGTCCTGCGATGTCTGCATTTCCTGAAATGAGTCTTGCATCTCCTCCTTCACTCTCGATGTGATGAGATCATAGTCATCCTCTGTTAGTGCGGTCTCTGTAGTTGGCATTGAGGATTTGACTTTTTTCCTCTTTTGTGCCACCGGTGGCACTTCTACTACATCTTTCCTCTTGACACCCACCTGACCTTTTCCTTTGTCTAATGGATCTATCGGTGTAGTATCTGTTGGTACATTTCCTGCCGTGGCATCTTCTAATGCCTTCTTCCACTCTTCATCAAATCCTTTGATGACATCTTCTACATCGTGTGCTGTCATCCTGAACAATCCAATAGCCTAGTCATCCTTTCTAAACCCTTTTGGCCTGAGATAGATTGTATGCCTGTCCGCAATGAAATCAAGATGAGTGTGATATATGTCAACAACCTCTGTGTTGATCTGCGGTGTCTCCTGGATGACTCACTTCAACAGCTTATAGTATTCATAGAATACTATGATATTGATCTTTTCCTTGGTTGGACTATTGCTTTCCCATAAGTTTGCATATTGTGCGCCTCTGCACTCTCCACCTCGTAGCTGTAGAAACTAGGTATGGGGTAGCTCTTTCCACCCGATGAATGCACTTATTATAAGCAGCCACGAGAAATGGAAGGGGTGGTTTGGCTCATCCTGCGCTGCCAAACAATCTGCAAGAAAAATATTTAATAAAAACAAACACCAATTAAATTGTTCACCTTCTGCGACCTGCACGGCTAGGTGAATTACTGCTGCTGTGACTTTTTTTGGGTGAACTTTGGTTAACAGTCTGCCTAAAAGCAGATTGGTTGTAAATCTGAGTGTATCATCTACTAAGGCTGTGAGGTCATAAGCCCGACCTCCTCTCTGTAGCTTATACTTGTTAACTAGGAGCGCTAGTAGCTTAGTATCCTTGCTTTTCCCTGATATATGTGTCTTAGGGTCCTCACCATTCTTGGGCAGCCCAGTGATGCAGTGTATCAAGTCGACATTCAGATCAACCCTGTTACCCAGCCATAGGTAACCTCCATGTACATAGGAAAGTAGCACCCGCACCACGGCATTAACCTCTGTACCTTGTCCGAAATGTGGTATTTTCAACAAATTGAGCAAGCCTGACTGCTCAAGAATCTAGACATGTTCCATAGGAACAAACTCATGTACATCAGTCCTTGGGTTCCTCTAAACCGTAAGATACTAATCCGGCCGAAACTGAGGATATGTCTTATTGTCTCCAAGGTTATAGTCTGTAAATTTGAGAGCATGGACATATCCTAATAGTTCTCCATATACCTTTACGCGAGGATCAATCGGTGGTAGCAGAATGGGAAAATTAGCACCCTTGGGAATGGTTACCTCTAGTGCATCCTCAACTCGTGGTAAAATGTATGTTGCTACCATATGAACTTCTTCTTCATGCTCTGGGATAGACTCTTCTACTATCTGAGCTTGTGTCCTGGTCCTTGGCGTCTACGTGACCTATGTTGCACCTAGTTTCACAGTCCTGGGTGGCGTCGTCATAGTAAAGTCGAGGCCATCATGCTTGAATCGCCGCATGACGTCTTCTAAAGGTTCCTTCTCGGACATAAACCACCTGGTGTGATACTCTGGACTAGCAATGGCTGCGAAAATGGGGAAACCGGCACTCTGTAACTGGAGTATCTCTGCACAGGGAAAACTCGACAAATTACTCTATAACTCTCAGAAATCGCAAAAATAACCCTTCTGTCTGAATGATCTGTGTATTTGTAATGCAGGCGATAATCTCTGAAGCAACGATCACTTAGGCTGGACCTGTTGGAGGCATTTATTGCATGGACAAGACAACAGCCTGCACCCCGCTCCTCACTAATTGCTGAGAACCCATTCAAATTTCCCTCGAAAATTGTGTGCAAGCGGCAATCTCAACCAAGATTTACCAAATCTAGGACAACGTATACCTGTCATATCTACATTAATTTCTTGTCAGAAGGCAAAGTGACTGGCCCTCTTTCCCTTTCAAAATCGTCTTTGCAGCACGGGGAACATCGCCTCGCTGCGATGTCACACCACATCGTCCTGGACCAAAAATTTGGCGTGAAACTCCACAACGTTCAAAAACTCCACAATCTTCCTATGACTTGCGCAAAATAAACTTTCCTGCTGCGATTCCTCCTACTTAGAACTTTTTCAGCTAATGTAGACTAGTTATGGGTGCGATGCCTCCTTTCAACTACACTAGACATCTGCACCACTTAGTTCTCTGGATTAGGCTTGGGAGGTGGAGTGGCTATCACTATAAAGCTTAAGCCTACTACCATTAATCAAAGTAGGAACAAGTTGCCCGTTCAGTTTACTGAGCTGAACGGCACCTCCTTCTGTGACTTGCTGAATCTGATATGGCCCCAGCCAATGGGTCTTGAACTTCCTTGGAAACCTAACAAAATTGCTATCATAAAGGAGCACTAGGTCTCCTGTCTGAAAAATCTTGCTCTTGATGTGCCTGTCATGCCAAGCTTTTTCTCGTGCCTTCTGCACTTTTTGATGAAATCCTGCGATGAATCTGTCTTCTTTCATTCATCGTATTTGTATCATCCATCTCAGTAATTTGAGCAATTCTTAAACTGGGAATAATATATTCCATAGGAATAACAGCCTCTTGTCCATACACCAAATTGAAAGGTGTGTGTCCTGTAAGTTTCTTGCATGTAGTCCTATAAGCCCATAACACAGCATTAACCCTGAGGTCCCAATCATCTCTTTGGTTGTTACAGATCTTAGTAAGAGCATTTTCTAGAATCTTGTTAAAATCCTCCACTGTACCATTATCTTATGGGTGGTAGGGTGTGCTCTTATGGTGCTGTATCTGAAATTCCTCCGTCAAGGCCTCGATAGTGCGATTCAGAAAGTGTGTGACTTGATCACTCATAAAAATTGCTGGACATCCAAATCTACTTATGATGTTTTCAAAAATGAACTGTGCAGCTATAGCAGCATCACAATTCCATACTGCTTTGGCCTCTGCCCACCTGGTGAGGTATTTTGTTCCTGTGATGATGTATCTCGCACCAGTTCGTTTCCCTAGTGGGTTGATAGGACCCACGAAATCTATAGCCCACTTGTCAAATGCCCGCAGCGTAATCTGTGGTCACAACGACATTTCGTCTCTCCTCGAAGGTTTTCCTACCCTCTGGCAGATATCGCAGCATCTGCAAAACTCCTTAGTGTCTTTATGCAAAGTAGGCCACCATAATCCTGCAGCTAGAATTTTCTGAGCAGTCGACTTTCCTACGAAATGACCTCCTACGGTACCTGAATGTGCTTCTCTGATAATGGCCTCTTTTTCATGTGGCATAACGCATCTGCGCAGGACTTCATCTGGACCTAACTTGTATAAATTTCTTGTGATCAAAGTGAAATCTGCTGCTTTAACAACTAACTGTTTCTTTTGTTGCTTAGTAAACTTGACTAGTGCCCACCCTGTAGTGTCAAAACCCCAAAATTTACGAAAAATTTTAAAAAAAAATTAAATTACATAATATTAATATAAAAGCAGTTAACTAATCATTTAATTAGTTAAAGGTTATAAGCTTATTATTAGAATGCATCTGTTATTTGCATAGATTGATAGAATAATTCTTTTCAGTTTACTGACTTGTTTCTTTTTGCGAACATAAGGTGGGGCAGTCATGAAAAACTGGGCTTACTTAGCTTTCGAGCTAATGCAGAAAGTTCCTTCTGTCCTTACAGATTACAGGTAAGAAGATTGGCTGATGCAAGTAAAATTTCTAAAGTCTTCAGTACGAGTTTGTTTGCAATTCAAAGTTCAGTAAGATATTAATGGCTAAGCACATATCAATGCTTACTGAGGTAAAATCCATTATCTGTTCTTTACTCTAGTAGAAGTAGAATTATAGTTCTTTAAATTACTGAATTGTCTGATATCTATCATAGTTATCAGTGTCAATAGATCTTTAAAAAGATTGTTTACAAGTAGAAAACGTAAATCAAAAAGTTAGGTTTAAGAAAACACAAATACTCCTACTTCGTAAAGTGTATGAATAAGGGGTTTACCAAATTACTGCTGCTAAATTCAAACTATCCACTGATAGAGATATACTCATGCTGATGCACCAGGTCTTAATTCCATTACCACTGATTCAACACATACTAAAGCTTATCTTAGGTCTAATGAATAACCTACTGTAAACTAGTTATCATTCTAATCATTAAAAGAATGTACAATTATAAAAGTTTCAAGGTCTAACCATTACGCTGATAAAATTTCTCTTCAATGGCTTCACATTCATATGTGATAAATTCTAAGTTCAGGACATTTATGCATTCATCAAAATATTTAGTTGCTATTTCCCTTGTACGCGTTTATCCAACTTAGATGACTATGGTAAGACCTTAAGGTTAACATTATAATACAATAGTTACTATGGTTAATTTTGCAACCTCCTTAAAGTCAACTATTAGTAGACTCTATAATTTTAATGTAAGTGTCGGTGGAATACTTGTAAAAAGAATAATATTCTTTCTTAACCGTATGTATTATATTTCCCTTTTATAATCTTATTACAAGCTTATTCTATTAAGACTATAAGGAGTTTAATGACCTAATAGTCATTTCTCCGGATGAACAGGTCATAAACAAATCCATGATAATCTTAAGGTTATAGACTCACTCCAAAGATAACTCTTAAAATCTTTACATTAAACATTTCAAAATTGTAAATAGGATGATGTGATTGCACTTACCACTATAGTTCTCTTTAAATCATATGTTTATTAAACAAATTATCATGTTATAAAATTGTTTACCATAATGTTAGTGATTCCTATGTTGCACATAATGTTATAACATGATTAAGTTGCAAGGATGATATTATAATCTAACATAATGTATCGAAATGCTAAACCTTGCATCGATGATGGCTCTATGATAAAGTTTACATATTAACCATCGTTCTTGTCATAATGTTCAAATTATAGGTTGACTTCGGCCCAGACTAAGGTATACCCTTCATGACAGCCGAATGATTGTCAACTATTGATAATCAATTTGCTCATCGAAAATATGGAACGAAACCCACCATGAGTGAAATATTTGCATGACGACGTGGCTATGTTTGGGCCATGCGTAGCAAGATTTAAAAGAGTCTTCTCCATACCCTAGTTCATTATCTTACCTCACCTTCAGGCTCTTTTCCATCCTCTGTGAAGAAAATCCAGCCGCACCGTCACTCTGTCACCTGTGTAGTGTTGCGACTGTCTATGGCTTCTCCTCCCTGGTTAGCTTTCCCAACGCACCATAGAGAAGGTTGTTTCGATAGTGTTCTGACCGTCATGCATTGCTCGTTCTCCTTTAATCTTTTTACTGTCCCCATCGCTTAGACTCGACCCTCAACTATAATAGTCCTCACCCTTCTCTCCCAGTTTGTCCAACGAGAGTGGTTCCTCCTTTCGGAGTGGTTGTGGTCTGAGCTTTACCTTTTGCTGTGCATTGTTGGGAAGAGTAAAAATTGGCTTAGGGTTTGTCCTACTCCATCAGTTGGATGACTATAGGGTTCCCTGCTGTAAGAAATTCATGAGTGATGTAACGCCATCTCTTTGCAAATGAATGGCAGGCTCCTTGCTCGTGCTGTTCGTTGGTCACTGCTCTACTGTTTGAGACTTTCAGTTGCAGAGGTAAAAGAATTATTCAGTTTATTTTAAGATAATGCCGATTACTTGTATATACATCTCTTGGTTTTTAAAAAAATATATTTTAACAGCCAGCCGTATTGTTGTTTTGCAGATACGATCTGCCTCTCTTCTCTGTCTGCAAAAAGAGTACGGGGTTACGACGATAAGGGCCACGGTAAGCCCTGGTTCTCCATGGCTCATCCACCTTGTGTAAACCCTTATGGGGAAATGAGGGATTGGTTGTTGCAGCCTGTTAAACCCTCATGGCTTTCGGTTGCTTTGGTTGTTTGTTTTTCACAGTTTGGTTAATGCCCTTGCTTCACTACAAGGCTCTCTTCGGCTACGGCCGTGAGTGTAATTTTTTTTGTTTTGTACATATTACTGTATTTAAAGTGGAAAAATAGGCTATAAGCCTTCATGGGTAATTTTTACAGTACTGCCTTGGATTATTGTTACAGAACTGGGTTTTACAATCCATATTTTTGTGTATTCTGAAAGAACAGGGTTTTTACCCTCAGTTATTATATAAGTAATAATTACTGTTTTCCCTTTTTGCGTTTCCTTTTTACTTACACTATTGGAGATTTTGAGATGCTTATTATATTCAATTTATAATACATCTATAAATAAAATACTATTAGATCCTCCTTTTGTTAATTTACTAGTATAAACTGGATTTATAGGGTTAAACCCTATTTGACAGTAAAAGAAATACGTACTGTCCTTTCTTCAAAAAAATATCTGTTAAATTGTATTATTCTTTTTTTTTAAATGCGACTTTATTAATGAAGTGTTATCATAGTTGCTAAGCTCGTTAGTCGAGCATTCTACCATACGGTTATTCATTAAAATCGTTAGGGTTTCTATACTTAGTTTAAATTATTGACTTGCATGATATATGAGAAATCGTAGATGTTGAAATACAGTATCTATCCTTTATTTGTAGTAAATTTTTATGCTCCCTTTCTTTTAATCAAAGGGTTTAAGTATTATCTATCTATCTTGTACTGTCAGTTTACTTGGTAGCACTGTAAGTATAGTTAGTTCTGGAATATACTTACAGTCATGAGAACACTACTTTAGGTTAATAGTAATAATACTCCTATATTGCATAAATAGAGTACATTATTACTAATATAATAATTATATTATCTCTTTGTGATTACTATAGTCTCTATATTAATATCCTTAGTTTACTTTAAAATCACCCATAAGGAGAATAGTATTCTGCTGTTTATTTCCTGTGTTATTTAAGTAAATATTTACTATCATTCTGTAAATATTTAGTTTGTCCTAGTAGTTATGATATTTATATATATAAAAGAAAAACAATTAACATTATTTAAAAACTATCTCGTGAACTTATATGAAGTAGCATTCGATTACACTTTAAGAAAGATAGATTCATACTTCTAGATCTTATTTTAGCTTAGTTTAAAATAAGAAGAAAGTAATGTAAAGATTATATTACTACTCGTACATAAAATTTAATTAGTTTGTTTAGACAGTAGAATCTAGTCCATATTATCTAATTCTTCCTTCAGTTCTGTTATTAACTTAAAATAATACAGTTATTCAAATCTGAAAGAAAGAAATTGTATGATAAAAAAGTAATTAAATCTAATCTAAAATCTACTCTACTATTTATTCTTTACAGTAATAAAGTTACTGAAAGTAAAATACAAGTAAAATACAGTACAATGAAGTAATTTTTAACTAAGAACTCATACACTGTCAATAAAATATCTTTTCTGGAAATAGATAAAGAAACAACTACTACTCTGCAATCTTATCCTGCTATCCTTATTTAAATTTTACCCCTGTGCTGGAGTATGGTCTGGTAAAACCCGGATGTGGAAAAACACAGTGGGTATTTATCTATCATCAAAAATATTTCTTTACTGATAAATTAAAACATTTGCATCACTAAACCAGTTAACTCTTATATCATAAACTACAAACATAACATTCTACCATTCACAGTATTTAAACAAATACATTTAATTGACAGAACCTGCTTGATCTTTTGACAACAACAGCAATGGGAGGTCGTTCCTCCCTACCAATTCCTGGAGAGCGCTCAAACAGCGACTCCTCAGGACCCCCGAGCTTGCTCTGGTCTCCCTGGCTGGGACTAGGTGCAGCAATAGTCAGATACCATTCTTCAAACTCAGTATTAATCCAGAACCTACCAGTAAGTTCTCCCAGCTAACAAGCTGTAATAAACCAAGTTACTGCAGCAATCCTCTTAGAACAACTTCCTTACTGTTTTCCCTTTTTCCCCAAATGAATTTCCTGAATAGCATTCCACCTGAATGTTTCTTCTCTGGAAAATATCTGAGCAGCCCCATCTCTATTCATTGGGTACTTTTAAAATATTGCCTAGGTCTTTTTTGGGTTAATTGTCATTTAATGAGCCACCTGCTCCGATCCCACTTTCTTGGGGGATCATGACACCAAATATAGGGAAGTTGCCACCTACAACTTAGGAAGTGTTTGAGGATGATGCCACTTGTCTTTTTCCCTCCACCTAGTTCCATCCACCAGTTTGACCAGTAACCTCTTTTTAACAGCTCTCCCATGCTATTGTCTCCACAATTTATTTATTAATAATAAAATATTCTGAATTACATTCCACTTCTGTTGACTATGCTGAGTCATCAGCTCCTACTTAGCATTAATTTTAACATAATGTCTCAGGAATATAATAAAAACAATTAACATTATTTTACAAAATTGGGGTATGTGACATGTAGTGAGAAAGTGAATAATATTTGTGTAATACTCATCTGCGATCTGGATAGAAAACAATTGCGCATCTGGCAAATTATCCTCTAAATTACTGAGTTCTTCTCCTGAGTCTATCCACGAGAAATGATCAGGTCCGGCATTCAATCTCCCTGGTTTTACAATAATTTCAAAATCATACTCCTGAAATAGGAGTAACCATCTGCAGATCCTTCCCCCTAACACTGGCTTATTGACCAAATACTTTAAAGAGGAATGGTCAGTGAACATCTTGAACGGGGCACCCAATAGGTAGTGCCTAAACTTTTGTAAAGCATACACCATAGCTAATCCTTCTCTTTTTGTAGTGGTGTAGTTCTTTTCTGCGGTAGATAACTTTCTGCTTCAGTACGCGATAGGGTGATCGATACCCCCTTCTCCTGGTTGTGTTAAGACAATCCCCAGTGCGATGCCAGATGCATCCACATGTACATGAAATGGCTTGTTCCAATCTGGAAATACTAAGATGGGTGTTGTAACCATCTTCTCTTTAAGAGTGTCTAAACTTTGCTGGCATTCCTCATTCCATAGGAATTTCACTTCTTTCTTAAATAGCTTTTCCATAGGTGTTGTGATCTTTGCATAGCCTTTGATGAATTTTCTATAATACCATGTATGACCAAGCACTGTCCTCAATTGCTTGACTGAGTTGGGTGCTGGAAGATTTACAATGATGGCAATCTTTGCAGGATCTACCGTCAAGCCTTGTCTGCAAACAATATGACCCAACAAAATACCAAATGGTGCACAGAATATACATTTCTTCAAGTTAAGAGAAATCTAATATTGTCTACATTTTTCTAACATGAGCCTTAAATCTCCTATATGCTTTTTGATTACTCCAAATACAGTCCAATCATCAAAATAGACTTCTAAGAATTTATGGATGTATTCCTTAAAGACAGCAACTACTACTCTAGAAAAAATAGCTAGTGCATTTTTAAGACCAAAGGGCATTACCGTATACTGGAATGAGCCCCATTCTGTCGCAAAGGTGGTCTTATGTTGATCCTCTGGATGGATTCTTATCTGGTGATAGCCTGAAAATCCATCAATGAATGAGTAGATCTCATGTCCTCCCACATTGTCTAAAACTTCATCAGTAAAAGGTGTCGGAAATGGGTCATGAAGTGATGCGTCGTTGAGTTTGCGCAAATCGACACAAATCCTGATTTCTCCTTTAGTTTTCTTTTCCTACACAACCATGGGACTAACCCATTCGCTCTCTTCTATTGGCTCAATGATGCCCGCTACTTGCATCTTATCAATCTCATCCTTATATTTTTCTTTATAACGAGGATTTAATCTGTATGGACGCTGCTTAACTGGCCTAGCATCCTCTTTCAAAGGTATCCTCATGACTCCCAAATCTCCTACTATTCCCTTCATCTCTATAAACTTAGTGGTAAATAAGTCTTGATAGTCATGTAACAAATCTGCGATGTGTCCTACCATTTCATCATCCCAATAGTCTCCAATAAAGGCAAACTTTGGTTTTGTTTCTATGCCAATATTGATCTTTTTAATCTTGATAGGCTCTGTGACAGCTGGAATCTCTAGCTTTGGTCCATCAACTTCATGAGTCCCTTCTGATTCTGGGATGTCGATACTACAAGGATTCTCATCCTCATCACCTGGCTCTTCTGCGAAGTTGTAACACTCTAGCGTGTGTTCTAACTGGATGGCCCAATCAGGCTGAGCATACACTGGTAGGGTACAGTCATCAAATATCTTAGTCTTTATAGTCTCTAGAGCCTGATCAATGCTTGGATACTCAGATTCAAAAGTGAAAGTGAGTGGAAAGCTGTCTATCATAACTGGCCATGTAATCGTTCCTCTGCGCAACTCTGTCTCAGTGTACCAGTTCCTTGGGACTGTGTCTAAAGTGTGAATGAATAGGTGAACCCATTCATCCTCTGGAATGTCCGACCAATTCTGTTCACAAATCTTAATATGTGACCTGGGGTCACTTTCTCCTGTATATTTCTGCTGCAAATGCTCCTTGTCATTAGAGAATCTGATCACCATCAATCTTTTAAAATCATCCCATGATCCGATATTTTCTTTATGTGCATGCCACCATCTTGCAGGTGTGGCTCTTACTGCAAGGTCAATAGCTGCCATCCTCTGCTCATGAGGGATTTACTGCTCATACTGCTGTAAAAAGTATTTGACATCTGCTAAGCCATCAAATGACGGAATATCCTTAATCTCTATTCCAATCCATCGCAGTGACTTAGTCATAAATGCACATCTGCGAGCTGAAACTTCATAAAGTCTATTCTGCCAATTTTATAAACCAACATCTGAATTCGATGCGCATGATCTATCGCATCGCCAACTAATATTTCCTTCTGCGGTGGGATTGATATAATCACTCTGGTTAGCAGTCATTTGATAGAGGCTCTCCATATTACCCACCTCTTCCTCTACTCTGATAGGTTCAATGTATCGAGGACCCTGAAAAGGATCCAAGGGTGCGATGACTTGAATCTGTTTATCCTCAAAGGTCATTTTTCTTTTCTTCAAATTGATAACAACCATGTTATCAAATGCCCAATCAATACCTAATAAAGCTAGATACGGTCTGCTATCGCCAATAATTTCTATGACTTCAAAATCTGCAAAGTTGTGAACTCCATCAATATCAACTGGTACTTGCAGTAATCGACCCAGTGGTGATACCCTCTGTTGATTGGCTAATCGCAAATGGATAGGTGATCTAGCTAACTTATGGCTACCCATCTGTTCCCATGTATTCTTAGTAAGAACATTTGCCTCTGATCCTAAATCTAGGATTACCTCATCCATTTCAAACTCTCCAATTTGTGCTGTGAGTCTCATTTCTCTTCATGTTCTTGTATGGCCCATAATATTATGAATAGCACGCTGCGTACTGCTCACGGAAGAAGACTGCTGATACTGATCTATGATGCGTTGAATATCTCATATGGCTTTCTCATTTCTTATGAGTTTCAAGCAGCTCCGCATGAAGGATTGTACACTTCCTATCAACTCATCCTCCTCGCACCTTCCAGATGTGGTAGTTTGCAATATCTGCACAGGACTAATGCCACAAGGTTTTTGCTGCGGTACACCCCTACAAGGTAATATCTACGATCATGATGGTGTAGGGTCAGTAAAGAAAGTTTTAGCTTGCTGAAATGTTTCTTTGTTCTTCTGCAGGTCAAGTGGTGTAGATTTATCAGTGGCTTTATGCACCCACTTCGGACATGTATTCTTTTCGACATTCTGCGATGTCCTACTAGTAGAAGCATCGCTACGAGTCACAACATTGACTCTTGGTTCTGATTCTTTCTACTCAGCAGCAATAAGCTGAATATTCTGATTTACTACTGGCTTAGGATCCTTAATCTTGGCTATCATGATAGGATATTCTTCTATAGTATGATCATAGGAATTGCAATACTTACATGTTGTAGTAGGGTTCTGAAAATCCCTAGCATAATGTCCTATGGCTCCACAGTTGTAACAAACAATCGGTCCATGGCCACAGCCAAAGCCTCCACCACGGCCTCTTCCTCTGAATCCTCCACCATAGCCATCATGAGCCGGTTCATGATGTGGACCTTCTGCTGGTCCTGATGTCTCTGACTGAACTCTGTAGAAGTCGTGTTTTCTCTCTATCATGAGATCATAATCTCTGCAATTATTTTCATCATGTCCTACTGCTTACAGAAGTTACAGTATAAATTCTTAGGAGTTTGTACATACTTCTGAAGTAAAGGGCATTCCTGTGGTCTATGTCCTCTTGTTCTACAGATTTCACACCGTGGCCCTTGATTCTGTACTAAGGGGTTAGGAGCCCCACTTGCTATATACTCAACAAATACTGGACAGTTATCTTTGGTATGGCCATGTCCTTTACACTTTGTACACCATAATTCTTGTTCAACCTCTTTTCCTTTCTTAATCTCATGTAACTGCAAAGTGAGATTAGCTAACTGATTCTGTAAGTTTGTCATACCTGCACTAGTCTCAGCTAAAGGTGAAGCCTCTAGTTTCATTTCCATCTCCAATGCTTCATCCTGCATATGGAGTTTATGTTGCATTAGTGGAAGTCTGATATGAGGGAGCAGTGCTACGATGAACCATTCCTTATGCTGCTCCGACGCAAACTCAAAACTAACTTGGTCTATAAGAGCTTTAAATTTCTGATCGAAATCCCATACTGACTCTGTGGGTAACTGTGTAATGTCTTTAAGTTCTGTGATACATTGTGACTCAGACTTGGGTTTCTTAAATTCCTTAATCATTGCAGTTCTGACCTCTGCGAGTGTTCTGTTCTGCGCTACTGTATACTTCATATACCATGTTAAAGCTCGTTCTCTAAGTGTAGTGGCCAACTGGACAAGCTTATATTGTCATCCTGGATCTGTTTAATGGTCTATACAACTTCACATAGGAACCAATGTTGTTCTAGGTCTTCTGCCCCTGTACCCCTAAAGGTAGGTAATTTCATGTCATCCCCCATTCTGTTTCTACGAGGTGGATTCTGATTTCTTGTATTACTACCACTTGGCGGTGTAAATGTAGGTGGTATAAAGGTAGTATGTACTATGTGTGAACTACTAGATGGAGTTCCTGCGGGATTATTCTGAGTCTCGGTTGGTTTCTGTGGGGTATAAGGGTGGTAAGGGATACCCCGTGCTGTTATTTCTCTATTACTTTGACTATGTTCTCTAGTACTGTCTGAACTGTCATCAAAGAAGGAAGATCTGAAATCTACTTTATATCTCTTACCACTACGTGTACATCCAATTTCTTCAGAATCACTCTCAAACTCTTGTGACATTACACTTACTTAACTTATTCATCTGAGAATATATCCAGTACTCCTTTTTCATACAATAACATCTTAAGGAACAGATTTAAAGAGTTCAAGTACTTACCGCGATATCCCTTGAAGAAGTACCTCCCTGCTTCGCTAAAACTCTTTTTTTGATCAACTGCAAACTCTATAATGAAACCTTCCAGCAAACTCGCAAGCCAGAAGTCTACTGCCCACGAAATGGGATTATCTACGCTCTTCACGGTGTGAATCAGCTCCGGTGTCCAGACAATGTTCTGTTTCTTCTTGAATACATGCTTATCATTCAACTTTGACAACCAATCGTACAACTCATTTGCATAGGTCACAAAAAATATCTCATGCAGGTTTGTGAATATATGTTTCTGTAACCAGTCCTCTATACTCAGCCTAGGACTCTTGTTTTCTTTCTCAACAAATTCTCTTTCCTTAGACTCAACCCACTGGTTAAGTTCTTCTTTAGTAGGAAGCCAACAGAACATCAGCTCTTCAATTTGTTCAAAACCGGCAACGAAACCATTTGTTGGTCTTCTGGGAAGACCCGAGTTTACTTTATTGTACCAACAAAACCCCTAGCTCACTGGCCCTTTCGGAAACAGACCGCAAAGTGGCTTGAATTCTCACCCGAAGTGATCCTAGATGGGGTGGCTGAAGAATCAGGTTTCCTCAACCAGGTTATGTAGTATCCTAGGTTCTCTTGACTCTAATTAACTAGCTAAATCTCTCAGCAAGGGTTGTTTCTCTCTTCCTAGCTGACTCTGCTATGGGACTGACTCTTATCGCATCGTAGTTTCTAGGACGATGCACAAGATTTCTCTTCTGCTCAGCCCTTAACCTGCGATATCTCACACCGCAGCTTCCCCGACGGTGCGATATCGCCTTTCTACACTGCAATATTTCCTACAGTAAGACTCAATATGCTCATCAACTCTCAAGGTCCAGAGGCTTCCTCCCATGGTATAATAGCTCAGTTAACCTTCATTAGGATTTTAAACAACTCCACTTAAGCTCCTACAGTTTAACACGCTTAACATCGATTACGCTCAACTCGCAGAACCAAACATACAAAAGTCACTTAACACTATAGCTGTTAGCTGTCGTGAATCAAGCACTGATAAACTCATATACAGAATACTCAACACATTCAACTCGCATTTAACCTTCTATGTTACTGTAAACTGAAGGATAGCATACATACATTCATTAACTGATAAGCAAAGTTCATGTAACGGATAACAGATAGCAAATAAGTAAACACAATCACATGAAACAGTCGCACAACACACGGATGTACGTGGTTCACTTCTAGGAGGGAAGCTACATCCACGGGAACTGTGTTTGTATTATATCTTGAGAGATTAGACACAGTTCCACTGTAACCTCTTATGCAGCTTGAGATCTTTTAGGAAACTCCACGCACACAGCTGGGAGCCCTTCTCTTAGATCTCTTCTTCTTCCTATAATACTTTCTTCTTACAATATACCCTTCTCTCTCTCTCAATCCCTGCGGATTGTTACATTCATGCTTAATGAGATGGCCACTGGTTACAGTAATATAACTACAGACTGAACAACAGAACCAGAGCTTGACTCTTCCTCAATGTCTCACAATACTAATGACAACTAGTACAACCTGACTGACCAACTAACTAGCTAACTAACCCTTCATAATACAAAATACATGCTTAAATAGGTGTTCCAAAGGTCTCACCATGATACAAAACTATGGGCCTATCCCAGTAGTAACCCAAAACCCCAACTATGACAGTCGGCCTTTTTGTACTTTCAACTGTCGCTTACTGGTCACACCGTAGCTTCCTGCAGTCTTCCGCGATTTTCGACGATGCTCGCGGGTATGGGAACCGCTTCCTTGGTCACTCCCCTTCTGTCCTTTATCTTTAATACCTCATTCCATTGCTCCTTCTCCATTTATGAGGGTATTTGAGCCCTCCTGTCGTCGTCGCTGCCTTAAATGCAGTGGTTGAGCTCTCTTCTCAGCCGCTTCAAGTACTATTTCCTTTGACTTCCTTGTTCCGACCGCCGCGATTTCCGGTCTGTGATCCACAGTGGGAAATGTGCTACAGCATCGTACCTTTATCACATATCTTATATCACTAGCTTATCAGCATCGCCAAAATTGTCTTTCCTCCCAAAATTTGTCCATCTTCTACCAAAAATAGCAGCTTTTCCTGTAGCTGCGGGGCCCTACTCCAACAAAGGTATATTGTATTGATTATTTGGATGTTTTGATCCTATTTATATGTGTATAAGATTCAACGGTATCCTTTCAAATATTATATTGATTAGACTGAAATATATTCTTTAATATTATATCTCAATGAGACAATTTGGTTTCTTAAAGGGAAGACAAATTCATGAAGCCATTGGATCAAGACAAGAAGGTCTCCATTCACTAAATTTTGGTCACATTCATGTAGTTGTGGTAAAATTAGATCTATTAAAGGAATATTATAGAGTCTTTTAGTTATATTTGCACTTATTCAAATAGGTTTCTCTCTATTCCTAATCACGTGGATAATGGAATGAGTGTTTTCAGCAAAATTTGCAATCCTTATTAATTGCGCAACCTCTACATTTTGTAAATCTTCAAAAGTATTAAGGTAGAGTTACCCTATGTCCCATTATATGTTCCTTATCACAAAAAAAGGTCCGCATAAAACAATCAATGATGTTAGGTTTTTGGATGATGTTTTTCTATTATTCTCTAGGCTTAGAAGAGATCACGACATCATGTTAAGAGACACACTACAACTATATAACATGGCTACTAGGATGGAAGTTAATGAAGGGAAGTGAACACTTTATACTTCAAATTTGAATTAGGAGTAGTAGTATCTATGAAAAATCAATTCCCTTTCAACATCCAAGTTTATATGGTGGAATCAAATATCTTGGTTTTTTTCTTAAATCCAATGGTATTGCAAGAAATGATTGGATGTGGTTGATCAACAAACTAGAAAGAAGAATATCCCATTGGTGTAATAAATGGTTATCTAGATGTGGAAGGTTGATTTTGGTCAAATCAATTTTAGAATCAATCCCTATCTATGGTACACTTTGGCACACATCCCAAAGGTACTTTGGAAAGGCCTAGAAAATTTTGATTCAAATTTATTTAACAGTGTAATGTGGAGTACAAAGCCTCACATTTTCCTAGCTAGAAGAAATTTCTAGCCCCAAAAGTCTATGTGGTTAGGATTTAAAGGATATCCACCTCTTTGGTCTCTCACTTGCTACAAAATATTTATGGAATGTTATTACAACTGATATTCTCTAGAAAAACATTTTAGTGCAAAAAAATATTGAGCCAAATACTATACTTGATTGGATAAGAAGAGAGAGAGAAATTTTACAGAATGTGCCCAATAATTAGAAATATTTTCCCCTTTCCTTCCTAATTTTAGGGTCTTTTGTGGCTTAGAAAGTTGGAGATGGTTATAGGGTTAGAGTGGGTGTTGATACCACCATGGGGTGTAACAAGAATAATTTTCTCTCTGATTTTATAATTCATCATTTAAATGGTATTGGGAAGCTAACTCTAAATCATGTGCCAGGACCTGAGGTGACTACTTTATGGAGGAAAGGGTGGAAAGAAACTAGTGATTTAGTTTTGGTGGATGATCTGGATATATTTTGGGATCTCTTTCTTACAAAACTACAAAAATCCCATACAATATTGTCACATGGTAATAATGGATTGGTTTGGGCATATAATGAGGAAGGAGGTTCCTATTCTACTAAACAAGGGTATTCTTCATTAGTTTTTCATGATGGAGTAGAGATAAAATGGTGGCAAAACAAGCTTTGGAAATTCAAAGCTCCTACAAAAAAAAAAATTAATGTGGTTATTTCTTAATGGTAGATTTCTAGATTAGAACCAATTACAAAGAAGAGGCAAAGTGGACCTCAACATCTATATGTTATATATAGAGATTAATTAAGATATTAATTATCATCTTTTTTAAAGTTTCCATATAGTTCATAGGTTTCATCTAAGTTGGAATGGTTGGTAGGTATTAATTCTCTTTGGAAAGGAAACTCTCTTGAATCTTGTATCTTAAAATGGTTTCATAATAAATGTTTAAATAAATGGAGGAATCTTCCTTATTTATCTCTCCAAGGGCTTTGGATTGCAAGGAATGGTATAATACTTGAAGAGAAATATATCCCTACCTATCAATCCTCATTCCATATTCCGTGTGTTCTTTCATATTTTACTAGTTTTACCCCTATTAAATATGTTAGGATATAAAATAATACCTAGATTGACCTCTCCTTGGCATGGACTTACTTCGATGATGCTTACTAAGGTTCTTCCCTAACGGTTGGTCTGGGTTTTATCCTTAATATTTCAAGTCAAAACCAGTTCTAGTTCAAGGATAATTGTGGTAAGGGAACAAACAATATGGGTGAGTTGAGCTCATTTCTTTCTACTGAAGTTTACCCTTGAAAAGAACATTTAAAGCATCTATATATTTGGAAACTCTATGCTTTCGATAAATTGGATGAATGGTATTTCCCAAATACACAATATATCCCTCTCCTCTGTGTCTATTCAATTGAAACAATGGGCTTCTTAGTCCCAACATATAATATTTTCTCATGTCTACAGAGAAAAAAATAGAGAAGCTAATAATATTTCTAAGGATGTGCTTGATTTACGTTAAAATACTTTTATCTTAGAGGAATTTAATGAAGTCCTTTTGTTTGATAAAAGGATGTCAACATTGGATAACTTTCAAGATTTATGCTCTTTATTATGAATGGCTATAATATGTTAGTTATATTAGATAATTTATGCTTAAACAATTACTCTTGTTAATAATTTCCTTTTAGTCAACAATAATGGACTGAAATTTGGAGCTCTCACGGTATCTACTTTTGGGATAATGCTATAAGCACCTAACGATTGTATTTTTAGTTTTTTATTATTAAAATACAAATTTTCTTCGAAAAAGAGGTACTACACTAACAATGTTTAATTTTATCAATTATCTATATAGTATTTGAATAATTTCTTTGTATACAAGTATTAACATACTTCCACATCTTATAGGTCTTCAAACAAGGGGTAAATTTTCATTGTCTAGTATGTGGTCCCAAAATGATGTCTCAACATTCAAGAAGTTTATGAAAGGACATGTTTGATGAGATTCCATATTAATGTGGTTGGCCTTGTTTAGTAGAGAATAAATTATCTTAAAAACCAAGAGAATATCCTTTAGAGTGCTCAATATAAAAGAGGCATTGCGTGCAAAGATTATAAAATAATTCATGTTCATTTTCATAAAATACAATATGTAATCCCTATAGTTCTCAATATAATAATTTTTATCATTCATGACAACCATTAAGGCCATAGTTCCCAATAAAATCTTGTTGGCACACAATTGGATTCAATATGACCTTGTTTGTTTTGTTTCAAGCACCCAATACTTTTTTCCTCTGGGAGGCCATCCCTAACTTATGTTTGATTTTTGAAACCATCCCATATAATCAAAGTATGTTTCTAGGATTATTAAGTTAGATTCTATGATATGAAAGCATACTTCAAAACAAAAAAAATTCAATGTTGGTCCCTTTCAGTAGTCTTTAGAAGGGGTTCATGTGAGGTATGTCTTGCATAGATTATAAAATAAATTGTGTTAACTTTTTAAAAAATACAATAGTTGAACCTTGTAGTGGTCCATATAATATTTCATATCATTCATGGTAACCACTAAGTCCATAGTGCCCAACAAGGTCTTGTTGGAACGTAATTGGATTCAATCCAACTTTGTTTGGCTTGTTTAGGGCATAAAAAAAAATTCCATGATATGGGGAGCCCATCCACTATTTATTTTTTATTTATGAAACCCTCTCGTATTAGAAAAAAAATCCAAGCTAACCAAGTCAAATTCCATTAGATGCAAGCATAGTTTACAAAAAAAAACAATGTTGGCCCCTTTCACTAGTCATTAGTCAAAGTCCATGCAAACATGTCTTACATAGATTATAAAAGAAAATGTGTTGAATTTTTAAAAATGCAATAAATCAACCATGTGTTGCTCCATATATTATTTCATATGATTCATTATATACATTAATGCCAAAGTGCACAATAGGATCTTCTCAACATGAATTGTACTCAGTACAACCTTGTTTGGTTTGTTCAAGCAACCAAAATTTTGGCCTTTGTGGAGGCCATATCTAGATTATTTTTTAGTTATAAAACCCTCTCATATTAGCAAATTATTTGTCTAGGTTATTTAGGGCATACTCTATGAGGTGTAAGCATAGTTTGCAAAACTTTCAATATTGGCCCTTTCACAAATTACGAGTAATGCTCCATGTGGGGTGTGTCTTGCATAGATTATAAAATAAATTATGTTTACTTTTCATAAAATCCATTGGTTTAACCTTGTAACAATTTGTATACTATTTCAAATCATTGATTCCATCCATTAATCCATAGTTCCAATTAGATCTTGTCGGCATGTAATTAGTTTCAATTTGATCTTATTTGGCTTGTTTCAAGCACCAAAAAAAGAATCTTGATGGAATGTAATTAGATTCAATTCGACCTTATTTGGTTTGTATCATGAATCAAATATTTTGGCCCTTGGGGAGGGCATCGCTAGCTTTTTTTTAGTGCAAAAACACCCCATATCAACAAAGTATTTGTCTAGTCTGATAATGTTAGATTTCAGAATATGCAACTATGGTTTGCAAAAATTTCAAAGTTGGCCCCTTTTTCTAGTCATTAATCAAGGTCCATGTCAGTTGTCTTGCATATATTATAAAATAAATTCCCTCACTTTTCAAAAAAATACAACGGTTAAACCTTATAATTATTTGTATAAAATTTTGTATAATTCATGGAAGCCATTTGAGATTTTATGTTAGTACCAATTAAATTATGCAAATAGAAAGAAATATATTTCATCGGTGACCCTTCACATATCATTGGTAAATCTCTCTAAATGGATCTTTGGATGAAAAACCCTAGAAAATAGCCCTCAAATTTAAATTTATGCAGTCGTCTCACACGAGTCCTTCCTAGTGAAAAATGAAATTATACTTTATATTCCTAGCTCCTTTTATATATAATTAAATGCCAGAGAACCAGTGCTTATATGGTAATGGTTATATGTCATTATTAATTAATGGTAGCCATAACATTTTCTTTCAATAAAAGAAAAATTATGAATTATGCTCTCTTCCATTAAATGATTCTTTTACTACTTTCCATGGAGTATTAGATTTTATATATCCCAGCAATGATCCCTTTGAATTTAACCAAGGTTGGGGTAATGACTAGGA
This sequence comes from Pseudotsuga menziesii, assembly GCA_001517045.1. Taxonomy (NCBI): domain Eukaryota; kingdom Viridiplantae; phylum Streptophyta; class Pinopsida; order Pinales; family Pinaceae; genus Pseudotsuga; species Pseudotsuga menziesii. The sequence goes on from LPNX010972073.1 coordinate 168,545, forward strand.
TTTCAAATTTTATTATGAACCTCATTTGGTATATGAAAATCATAATCATACGTAATTTTGAAGAATAACCTTCTAATATAATTTCCCTCTGCAAAGCATACAATCAATTTTATACAAAGGGATACCTTGCAAATGAATAATGCATACTCCAAGTACCCTTAATATTTGGAGTGTAATAAAAAATAAATTTTACCATTTGAAGTCCCTTATTTCCCCTTAAATTTCATATAAATGAATGAGTGAAAAAAAATTGTCAACCCTCCCATAGGTAGAATTTGAAGTAGGAGCCCAATACAATACATAGTAAGCATCTTTATGTAAATTTGGTAGCACATTTTTTAATATAATGTCTCAATAATCCATTTTCTTAATTTCTACTCAGTCTTTTGCACTACCACTTGACCATTTTTTGAGAAAAAATTGGAAATAAAGATGAGAATATAAGAGGTTAAATATTTTCTTGGTTTTACCCAAATAACTCTAGTCAATCTTTTGCAATACCATTTGACAATGTTTTTTAGAGAAGTTTGGAAAGAAAAATGAATATGTAAGAAGTTAAAATATTTTCTTAGTTTTACCCAAGTCAAAACTGTGTTTATTAAGCACTCAAGAAGTGGGACACTACTTTTCCATTGACACATTTTTTTGGCATGCTCTATATTGTATCTTGAAGGCTTGAAAGATGTCAAGGAATATATGTTAGGTATGCGTTATATTCTTGCATTAGGGTAGCACCAACCTACAACATGGGGTTTTGGGGAAACCCCCAAAATTATTTTCATATGTGGGGGGATCAAATGAGAATAAAATATTGGCATTCAAATAAGTTTTGGTGGTGAGCGTTAGTTGAGAAATAAGAAACATTAGGAGTGGAGGAAGGGAAACTTAACTAATTTCTTAAATTTTGTGTGAAAAATGAAGGGATTCTCTTGAGGTTGATTTATGGATAAGCATGACCCCAAATACTGTGAGGGTACCTTGGAAAATTTGGAGGGGAAAATATAGTAGATCACAATATAAATTTCTTAGAGTCAGATTTGATCATGGTTACCATAATCATATTTGATTCTCATGAGGCAACGTATATGTGAGAGAATGCAATATAAAATATCAGTGCATAATAACAAACATAACAAGAGTCATCGTCAAGGTTGTCATCATCATCATTACATTAATCATTCCCATATCATCATCGTCATTTTTTCATAATTGTTGTTGTCCTCATCATTATCATCATCATCAACAATGTCTATCAAAAATCGAACTAGAAAGGAGAAGGGTTTCTTTTTAGTGCTTCATGTGATGGGCTTGTCCAACATTACAATTACGTGCTACCAAGTATGATGGTAGGATTCTAAAATCCATCCACTCTACAAATGACCACAACCAATTTTCCAACACACTCATCTAACAACTTGTTTACCACATTATTGTTCACATGAAATGACACTTCCATCGATAATGAACTCGGTTGTTTTTATTGATATTAATTTATATGTTATAATACACACACACACACACACACAATTTTGTATATTATATTTTACATGTTATTGTTCCTAATATTAAAAATACACATAGTCAAGTTATATTAGTGATCACACTCAAACCCACCTACACAAAAACAAGAAAAAATACTCTTTCCCTACCTACCAAATCTCTCATGCACTACACCAACCAAATCCCACATACACTACCCACATATATGAAGATGATATATTACATAGGAAATAATGCATTAGGGGACCACAAGGTTTAACCATTTTTCCTCCTAAATCGATAACAATTAGCTACAACCTTCTACTCTGCAGTCCACTCTTAACAAAAAAAGGTAATAATAGACTCAGTTCTAGGAATGCTCTACATCTTCATTTAGACTATATCTTGTGTATGTGATGTCTTGTAATTGTTCTTATGAATATATATCCAATAATAAAAGTATTTTTTTACTCCTCTCCATATTAAAACCTTTTGGCAATATTCTGCACTCATTGAAGCTAGATTCACCTCTAAAGGTCTCACAATTAAACACTTATTAAACCTCTAGTGCCTTCTCCCTTTAATGTGTCTTTTCTCTTTTCTCTAGAAGACAGAAACCCCATTTTTTCACATAAAGGTATGTCTACTCAATATCTTTCTCCTTTAAACAACATATTTCATATTTTGGATGGTGGGGAGAAAATTGTCGAATCCTATTTTGGGGGTTGGGTTAAGGGGGTAGGATCATATTCAGGTTTTTATCCTTGGATAAGATGGGTTTCATTCTAGCCTATAGAATGAATTCCTAAGGTCAAGTGAAAAGGAAACTGCTAGAAACCAATTAGCCAAAGAAGTTATTATATTTTTTTAGGGGAGGAGGGTTTTGCGTTGGGGAAGAAACCCAAGTATGTACTTAGACCAAAAAATCGTGACCCTTTAGACTTTGAGAGTGGATTTTCAAGTGGTTTATCTTTGACTGAGGGTAGGTAGAAAAAGAGGGTTGTCTCAAGGAGAATATCCCACTCATATTTGGCTCAAATAAAATTCTATATGGAAATAGTACTGGGGAAATATTTATCTATTATGGGGGTTCTTAGAGCAAATAAACCACATACCAAGGTAATGCAATGATACTTTTGTGTCTCACTTTCAAATAGATGGACCATGCCTCAAAGATATATGAAATAAAAATGCTTTCTAAGGCTCAATTATTGGACATCAACTTCTTTCAAGAAAAAATGGGGGATGGAGATAGAATCTACTCAAAACTTGGAAAGATTCTCAGTGGGAATGATTTTAATTTTTCTTATTCAAAGGGTGAGTTTGGGGGTTTAATATCTAGATGGAAAAAAATTCCTTAGGTGATATAACACTTGGTAATTTGATTCAGGTTCAATATTATCGTTATTATCTTAGGAGTTGGATATAGAGTTTACAAAAATAAATGTATAATGGGCCTTACACAAAATGGGTAAACTTTTTGGACATATTTTTAGTTTCAAACAACTAGACTAGTGACTTTTTATAAAAACAAAAACTGGAAACATTATCATTATAGAAAAAAGGTTGTGCATAGCCATTCATTACATAAGCAAAGGATTATTTTGTATTCTACATTCACCATAACTGAGAAGACTATAACTAGAACTACCAGATATTTATAAAATTTTATGGTTTTCTTCCTATATTTCACCATATTAGAGGAGGGATAACCCTTGATAAACTGGAAATTTAGCACTATACAAAAAAACATCTACAAAAAACTAAGGGGAAAAGACTAGTTCTTTTCGTTTCCTTCCACTCCAAGAGTTGGTTTTGAAACCGATACCTCTTCCATTGGTTGCACTCCATTAACAATTGTCTCCTGATAGTAGATGCATTGGGTCATATTAACCATGTTCAATACATCTTCTGCAATCATGACCACTTTTCCCATAATATACTTTATGTCCATTTCTAGGGCGTCTATCCATGAATACTAATAAGAGAGTTTATTTAAAACATATCCAATATCCAAGGAAATTTCCTCGTTTTGCTTAAGTCTGCCAAAAATCGCCTCATAAACCCTTCACAAGTGAATTTTGAAGTCCTCAAAACCGTCCTTGAGACTAGTAATTCCTACTATCTAACCTCTATCTACATTCTTCTCCATATTTGTGATGTACCCAAATAGGAATATAGGCACACCAAATCAAAACTCAACAAAAAAGACTAAGCTCTGATACCACAGTGATGTTCCAACTAAGGATGGACTAAAACATCTAATCCAAAATCTCTAAAATAATGTATCTAGTATACTACTACAGCTCTAATATAAATTGCAACGGGATTATTTCCCACTTCTGGGTTGCAAGGAAGACACAATAACTCAAGGGGGAAAAGGACAGGCTAGAAATGTGATTTCAGAAGGGTATGAGACTTTGGAAGTTAGGGAAAGGTTATGGAAGGGGTGTGTGGTCTCTGAAATATCTAGGTTTGTTATAGGAATTTCTACAAAAAATTGCAGAGGTTGATTTGGTTGTTTGGGACTACATGAATGGAATTTAGCAGTTTGGGACTACGTAGTTGCCTTGTCTTCAACCCAATTTTAACCAAGTCAAACATGATCAAATTTGTTATATGAAGGTTATATCTAGACCAATTTTCTATATAGTTTCCATATTTGTTCTAGGATTTGTGATTGGATGAGCAGAGTTCACCTTTGTGATTGAAATGCCAAAACTAGACAGATTTGGAGAGTGAAAGAGGAAGGGTAGGAAAGAAAGAAGGAAAGGGGAAGGATATGAAGGGTAAGATAGGTTTTTTTGTAGGGTATGGTTGTAAGTGGATTGTGTAAATGTACAGGATTTATTAGGAAGTGAGAAGGATACATTTGGGTGATTTGGGAGTGAGATAGGGTAGCAAGGGAGAGGAGAGAGTGTGTGTGTGTTTCTATCCTTCCAAATGGAACAAGAGGCTTACAATTATTTGTAAGAGTGGAATGTACAAGTAAAACAGATTTCAATGATCATATTCATATACATGGGTATGGAAACAAATGTGTCATTTAAATCCAAGTTAGCAATCTTAGACATAAAATGGTGCACATTAAAATAGAGAGATATGGAAGGGAGAACTTGGAGCTTCACTAGCTCAAGAATCCACTAGACAACGTATTAGGACTATTTATGTTTTGAAATCAGCTATCGTTGAATTCTACTCCAAGGCTACCTGGGTACACCAATGTTGACACAAAATATCAACCAATGATGAAAAAGAATGTTTCCCTTGTCTAAATGGTTCATATCTAGAACAAAACACATTACAACACAAAGAATCCTTCCCTAGAAGCGTAGATTACTTGAATTAATTTCTCTCATACATTTTAACGGTTGGATATGAAGGTATGAACTTGTTTTGCTTGAGCTATGCAGTAAATGAACCTGCAATAGACATGAAAAGACAAATACCACATGAGAGTAACTTGATAATATATGTTTCTATATGAATGACCGAGGAGAAAGATAATAAGCAAATCATTATAATGAGATATACAATTTTTATGGGAAAGAAAATGATGTTTGTATTAATAATCAAATAAGGAGATATCACAACCAATTCTTGGTGTTGGGAGCTTCTATCAATGGAACCTTGACTCAAGCTTCACCTTGCCTCTAATGAATCCAAGAAGGTCTGGGATTATTTCGTGAGAGTCTTGATACTTTTACACAATATTCCTCCCCTTTCCCAAGAGGGGTAAGCCACTATTTAAATGCCATAATGGACAGAATCGGTTGATGATTCAAAGGAGAAGGTTATGGGATCATCTGATTGATAGGAGAATACGATCTCCACCTATCCAGATTGTTAGGGATGAGGTTCCATGAAGGTTCCTTCGGGAAACTTCTTTTTTTTACCTTTTTAAGTCAAGCACCGCACTCTGCATAAGGGTAACAAGAAGTGTTGAGGGGCACACATGTTTCAAGAAGGAAATAAGTGGAAGCACCGCTCCTTTCTAGTGAGAAAGGTGCATTTCCATCTTGAGCACCTCCTGTTTTCCATTGAAAAGGTGCAGTGGTGGCTTTGACCAAGGGAAAATAAGGGAATAAGCCTTCTTTCTCCATTTTTCACTTCAAACCTTGGAGAATTAGAGAAAACTATGGGATATTCATCTCATAACATGATGGTGACGAGATTTAGGTGTAACAACCAACATATGGAGTCTTTATCGTTTTACTATATTTTGTATACAATAACCAATAAAGATACACAAGAGGAACCAAATGGAGATTATTATTAATAAAAAGGGCCAGAGTGGTCCATGTATATCGGTAGGGTTATGCTAAGAGAAGAAATGATAACAAAACATATAATATAAAATAGGAGAGAGAGAATAGATAAAAGAGAATAATGGACCAAATTACTTTTCTCAATACAATGACACCATGATGAAGCTCAAATCCAAATACACCTACATAAAAATGATAAGAGAGAATGTGTGATACAAGCACAAGAAATTCTCCATATGGAGGTAGCATGAGTATGAAAGCATAATATCACAAGAAGTAGCTAACAGGACCACCGGATATATGAAGAATGGAACGGTGATCATGAAGTACAACCAAAACTGTCACATGCCCCAATTTTGCAAAAAACAATATTATCTTATTTGATTTTTATTTAAGGACAATATGTTAAATTTTATGCTAAGTTGTAATTGATGACTCAGCAGATTCAAGGATATTTAATGTAATTCTGAATATTTTAATTATAAATAAATAAAGGTGGAGACAACAGCTTAGGAGAGCTGTTAAAAGAGTGTCTACTGGTCAAATTGGTGGAGGAGACTAAGTGGAGAGCAAACAGACATGTGGCAGCATCCTCAAACCACTTCCAACTATTGCAGGTGGCAACCTCCCTAAATTTGGGGTCATGATTCCCCAAGAAAGTGGAATCAGAGCAGGTGGCTCAATTAATGACAACTGACCCAAAAGACCTGGGCAATCTTTATAATAATGCCCATTGAAGAGAGTTGGGGCTGCTCATTCTAGAGAAGTGATCATTCAGGTGAATGTACTTCTAAGAAATTCAATGGAAGGGAATTGTGGAAAGAGTTTGAGGGGATAACTGCTAAGTGATCTAGTGCATCTTTTCAGCTGAAGGATCTTACTGCTGAGTGCAGAGTGTTTTACTGAGTCATTGGACTAGTCTATTGTTTGCATGCTCCACCAATTCTCAGCCAAGAAGACCAGGAACATGCTTGGGGGTCTTGAGGAAGCGTTGTTTGAGTGCTCTCCAAGAGTTTGGTAGGGAGGAAGGGCCTCCTAATGCTATTGTTGTCTATCCTAATCAGGTTCTACATTATTTTGTTTTACTATGTTAGATAGTTAAATCTGAATCTGACTATTAAATGAATGTTAAATATTTAGTTGTAAAATGTTAGAGTTAGTAATCTCTTAAACTATTGAAGAAATGAATCTGAAATAGTAATGTGTTAAGATGGAAAAAATTCTAATCTATGTTTTTCCACACCTGGAAGGACCAAGCCATACCCTAGCACAGATAGAGTATTTATAGTGGATGAAGAAAATGTTAAGAGATTGAGTAGAATAGATGTGGTTCTGCATTTCATAATAGCAGAGTAATTTATTTCAGTATGTAGGTTATTATTAAAAAGAACAATAATCTGGTTATCTATGTTATTGTTTTACAAGCTTATGTATGTAAATATACTGGAAAAGAATTAGCAGTAATCTAGTACGGGTAGAAGGATTAATATGTTAAGAAAATACCTTAGTAGATAATATGTTGTGTTTACAGACAGTAGATTATTCTTTTTATTCAAGTTAAAATATGTTGGAGGTTAAACTGTGTTATATTATAGATATATTCCTTTGTGTATATTTAGTAACTATTTGCAATGCAGTAGAAATATCACAGTCAAGCTACTTTGTTACATTCAATTAAATAAAGAAATAAACTAAAAATACTTAGTTTTTATTTACTAATAATATCAACTAAACTAAGTCTAACAAATACTATAAACCAAGTAGGGTGTTATTAAAGTATTTAAATTATAAAGAACAAGCTAAGTTATAGAGTCTATGTATATCTTTTCAAAGAACTCTGAGTAAACTCTATCTGTCATTTATTAAATAAAAACAATAAGAATATGATAACAACTAACATAAAATAAACATCTATTTATGAAAAGAACTGTTTTAAATTTAACAAACAAGTTATACCTGTAAAGGTAAACTACAGGGTCGAAACCCTAAACCAATATTATTTTTACAAATGACAAACATTTAAGCTATAATCCAATTACTTAGATTATTTTATTAATAAACAATTAAACTAATATAAACTGTTTACAGTCCATTAAGGACAAATGAAAAGACAAATGTAATGTTACAACTGGAAATTTTCACAACACACCTGTAACACTAACTAAAACAAATTTAACAAGTAACAGAACCTATTAAAAATAAATTGGAAGATTTATTTAAACAAGGGTTTCATTCAGGAAACCCTAGCTTGTATTTCCCGAGAAAATAAGTAAATATTACAAATATATCATGACTGAGTTACAGTCCTAAAATAAATAGCCATATTATATACACAAAATATAATAGACAGTAAATTTCATTATTAACAGTCGGTTAGGGATAACCCTAACTTACATAGAGTCAATATACAGTATACTACAAAAACGAGTCTAAGCTCGAAGACAAAACTGTCTTAAAAACTATTGTATTACATTGACAAGCCGTAAGGCTAGAAATTAAAACTATTTACAACACCCAGCTCACAAATGGGACTACCCATCGACTTAGGGAGGGTTTTAAGACATAATAAAACCAACAACAACCTTTAAAAAGAAACTACATAGCTAATGGAAAAATTGGACAAGTTTCCAAGATCGGGTTTCACAATCGACAACCCTGTTACAAGCAGGGCAAGAACCCAATCGTTGAACACAGGGCTTACCGGATTAAAGCCACGGCCTTCGAAGAAAACCAGAAATTTCTTCATCACAGAATGCAATCATAGTCTCAAGTTCCTGCAAACAAAACACAACGTTGTGTGTTAAATTAAAACTCTTTTTATTTAAAAACCTAACTGTAAACATGATTTTACTGTGAGATTTCCTTTCTGAAAATAACACTAACTATTTACCTTAAATAAGAGTGTCGAACATTCTAGCGAAGAGACTATCGCTAACTGCAAACTGCTCATACGAATCTCCAAACCCTACGACAATGAAGGAGCACAACCAGCAACAGCAAAGCCTCAGCTTCGCACAGCAGTGATAGGCCATGGAAAAAGGAAAAATGGAGTTACAGATAGGCCACAAGCTAAGTGCAAATGAAACCAACAAACTCTTGTAGATTAAAAACCCACAGTTACAAACTAATGGCAGCAAGACCGAACACCGAAGGCTATAGTAACGTTAAACCCAAGAGTCAGAGAAAGATAGAACAGGGAGAACACTCACGATCGCCATGAGACCTTGCAGAACATCCCGAAGGCCAGCATGAACATCGGAGGGAAAATGACAAAGCGTTTAGGGTTACAAGAGTTATATACCACCAATACATGTCCTGGAGGTGACCACGTACCCTCAAATATTCCAACCATGCATGGGTCAATTCAATAGTTCACCTATGTTCCAATCATTCTAATTATTTAAACAATGATTCATTCACAAACTTTGTATAAGTTATGATATGCATGTATACATTTATCCCATCGTTAATCATATATCGATTATATCATAATGTTTGATAGCTCGATTTCGGGCGTTGGGTAAAACAATAATATATTAACGTTGACTTAATGAAAGGTGATAACCACTTAATCCTTTGGATATCCCAAGGTCAATTTTACTTAGAACCCTTCTATTGACAAGAAGATTTATATAATTGCAAGATAATGTTAGGTATGTATGTTTTATAATCCAAACTTATCACTTATAAACCAATAACTAGGATGATTATATTATATGAAGTCGAATAGCATAGTAAAAGGATATAAATATGACTTTTATAAAGTTTGTTACTGGTTTAAAACTTTCTTAGACACTAGCTACTTCTCAACTTGTCAATGCTAGAATTTTACCATATTTGTTTATGTTGGACTAGATAGTTTGTGATTGCTCAAGTTAACCTATACTTAGCATAGGGTAGAATTTTTTGGTCGTAATAGAAAGATATACCGTAATAGTTGTTATAGACATTAAAGTAATGTAAGAAAGGTGTTTTGGTAATAATAAGAATTACAATGAAATAACCTTTCTCAAGTCCATAATCATTGGAACAATATTGATTGACTTAGATTAAGAAAGTAAAGGTAAACAGTATTCCATATGAAACTATGCAACTTGATTTTACACTAATCAAGCTTATAATATCAAGAAGTTTTATAGGCAGTAAGTTTCCCTACATAATGTAAATATCGATCAGCTTGGTACTCAAGTAAATATTATGATAATGTATGTGGCTACAATAGTACATGCAGTACAACATTGATAAAGAAGCTGATAACCTATTAGTAAGCAACTGATTTGTACATATAAGTAATAGGTTGATACTTACCATAGCTAATAAGTTGGAAATAAAATCGAAAACAATTATTCTATTGAAAGTCTTCACTATCAGTATTGATAGAAGCTCTTTCATGAACACAAACCATTAGTACAATAAGTGTAACATTTGCAAGATAAGCATGTTAAAATAGAAATTAATATGCGACAAAGAATATGAGCTTAGAGTCACAGTAAGTATAGTTGGTGTCGCTAAGTTTGATAAAGAAAGGAACTCTTTTATTTGAACTTTGCTTACAAGAAAAAAACTGGAGAAAACAAACTACTTTACCTCATTTAAGTTGCTTGGAATTTATCTACTTATTTTACTAAGCACATTAATTGCAAATAGAAACACTTCTTGATACTTTATGAATTTAAAAATGTCTACTTGTTTGATCATACCTGTAAACCTGTAAGAACCAGTAATCTTTTGCGTTAGCATAAATGCCAAGTAATCCCAAGATTCAAAGTTAGATTCCACCTACTTGCCATAAACAAGACTCATCAGTAAACCGAAAGAATATAGTATGCAAGTAAATCTTTTCATGTTACGAAAAGGAAACTGCTTTAGTTAACGTAATTTGAAAATGTGTAATACTAATCGTAGGACTGTTTCATTTTCTGCTAACCTTTAGCTATTAGTAAACCGCATATTCAGCATTTTATGTTATCTCAAAATTTTAAATTTTTGTGAAAATTTGGGGTTTTGACAAAAACCCAACATCGGTATTGGATCAATATAGCTCAATGAGAAGACAAGGATGCCCAAATCCACTTCACTAACCAGGGATGATTTTAAGGAACCACACTTATTTAAAAGTGTATAAATGTTGGCGAATATTACCAATTGTTAAAACGCCAACTATAAAATGATTGGCGATATTCTTCAAAAAATATTTTAATTTGCAAGGATTTTATATCGTTTATATAATAATTTGGCGATTTTTAGGGTGAAAAAAATTTACCCCATCAAAATTGGGTGAAACAGGGCTTCAAAAAATGAAAAATGGCGAATCTGTTTTGGGAGAAAAGCATGGAAAAATAGCCCACTGGGCTAAAATTCACCCCTAAAATTATCCCTGTCACTAGTGCCTAGGTTACTTAGATTCAGAAGGGGGCCATCACCCAACTATTGTCAAGGGGAGCATCACTAAATACTATGAATCTCAAAGCATTCTTCACATACAATATCCAAATACATAAGCATAATCATAAGCATGCATTTTCCATTTTCCTTTACCTCTTTTATAACTTGATATGTCTCCAATACAATCGGAAAATACCATGGGCTAATTAAAACCATCTTCCAAAATCACCTTTATCCAATACCATGGAACACTCCAAAACCGTGCATTGGGTAATTATTGCTCCATTATCTTCATAAATGTGCCCTTTTGACCCATATTACTCATTAAATGCCCAACTACTTTCATAATTGTCTCTTTGACTTAATTAAGTGGGAAAACATCCTTCAATTTATCCCCTATTTGAATTAAGAGTCTCATGTGGCTAAATTATCCCATAATAATTATTTTTTATAACCTTAGGATAATTTTACTTAGGAAAATTAATTACTTTAGCCGCCATTTTATTTTGTATGAACTCTGCCTAGGTGACCTTGGCCCATTTTCCTTATGCCAAAATTGGGGACATGATAGTCTTATCGACCACGAAGAGAAGGATCTAGCCAATCCCAATAAAGTTGGAGCAATTACCTCTTCGTAGTTCCTCCTACTGCTTCCAAATTATTGAGGAAGACTTTGATAGCCTCTCAGGAAGATATCCGACCCAACATCCATTTCACATGCGGGAGCGATAGGAAAAAAGGATAAGAGTAAAAGATTCATCCCATCAACATAAATGCGCTGATTGTTGTTCACATGGACTCATACATGCATCCAACCATGTGTCTTCATGATTCTACGGGAATGTCGACTTTGATTAAGGAGGGGAAGCCAAGGTCCCTCATCATAGACTAAGGGCTTAACATCCCTTTTGGAAAAAAATTCATGGAATGTGATGTTTCTTAATCTCACCATTGGCATAAATCAATAAATCAATCTCTAATCTAGCTCCCTTATTTGCAAGGAAATCACCTTTTTCATTGTTTTCCTGAAGGACATGATAGAAACTTATTTTTTTGTGGGAATAGAGTAGGGAGATCCTTCTATGAATTATTTTTCATATAGTGTTTCCATTTGCATACCCAATATACATATTCTAGATAACCTTCATTGAGTCTCCTATTATAGCTATTTTTCTTATGCCTAGTATGACTATGATTTAAAACCCATGCAGAAGCACCAACCACTTTGCTTCATTGTTGGATTTTCCCCCTAATCCCCAAGCAAAGAAATATATTGTGTTTCCTCAGGGATCAAAGATTATCCCTCCCACAATTTCCTCCCTTAGATTCCCCTTAGAAGGTCCATCGAAGAAAAAAGTGTGAGAGTTAAGATTCTCCCACCAGCTTTTAAATGTGTTTTTTTATATCTTATTTCCCATTCTTCATTCTTTTTTTTTTGGTTTTTTGGACTGAAGTGATATCTGTTTCAAAAAATATTTACAACATCATGTCTAATGATTGTATAAAAGATATTATTCAGGGTAAGAGATGCCCTTGTTTCCTAGAATCTCTGCAATCATATTCATTGCTTTAAATACTGCTCTAGTGGGATTTTCCTTTTTTCCTTGAAAGATGAGATGATTTCTTGTGAGCCAGATTTGCCAACAAATATTCCTGAGAACAAATTCCTATACTTTCTATAAGGTAGGTTTTCTTCTCAAATTTATAGGGAATAACTTTTTCCAATTTGCTATAATATATTGTACTTGATTCGGTATTCCAATCTTTTTCCCAATATTTTCTAGGGCTTTTTCCCAAGACTCCATAGCAAAAGCACAGTCCAAAAATATATAATAGGCATCCTTAGATTATTTTTTGTAGAGAACACACCAAAATGGGCCTTCAAACATTCTTTTGATTATATTGTTAGCGGCGTGAATATTCAAAGGAAATGATTAATTTTAGGGATACAAAGATGATTCCAAACCTTCTTCCATACTTTTAAAGTTGGAGACTAAACACTTCCCTCCAATAGTTTATACCCTTCCTTGACCAAGTAGACTCCATATCTTCCCCATCTTCTTCAGTCCTTTTCCCTATGGTGAATTGGAGATTTCCTATGAATATTCGAGCAAAAGGAAAAATATTCTTGATATAACTGAGTTGGGGGATTAAGGTCTTTCCATATTTTCCATTCTCCATAGTCTGTCTAGTCTGATTGGTCAAATAAAATTATTAATTTATTTTCCGGCATCCAGTGGCATAGCCCTTCAAGATATGTCCCTGAATCTAAACTAGGTTGTCCCAAAATTTTGTCCTCCCATATATTTGTTTTCTTTCCATTCCCTAGGATCCAATAAACCATGTCTTTAATGAGACCAACAAATAATTTGCATAGTTCCCAAATGATTATACCCTGCCCTTCCCACATGTGATAAACATAATTTAATCTTGGTTTCTTAATGTATTTCTTTCTCAAGGATTATTTCCATCATTGTTTTTTCCCTGCAATCATCCTCCACACAATCTTTGCACCCATTTCTATGTTCATGATCTCGGTATATTTAACACCTAATCCTCTATTTGTCTTTGGGTTTTTTACTATGCTCCAATTGGAAAGGTGATACTTTTTCCCTTGATTTTTTCCTCCCTACCAGAAAATTGTCCTCATTTCCACACTAATGTTGTTCATAACATTTTTGGGCACTGGGGGGTTGCACTGTATAAGATAGGATAGGAGGAGAGAACCAATTTAAGGAGATTCACTCTTCTTGTTAGGTTAATCCATCTCATTCCCAAGACTAAACTTTGTTATTTATCTTTTGTAGGATTGGATTATAGACTATAGAGTCGGTTATTTTCTTGGAGATTGGGACACCTAAATACTTGAAGGAATTCCAATCCTCGTCAACCTTGAAACTCATAGAAAGAGAGATAACTCTTAAATTTTTGGGGTTACAGTTCCATCCATAAAGGCAACTCTTTTTAGAGTTAGATTTTCCTCCTGAATCATTTAGGAAGAGATCCAAGGATCTTTTGAAACGTCTCACTATCTGAATAGAAGCACTTCCCAAAAGGATGGTGTCACCATCAAATTGACCATATTTTATAGTATTAACTCCCCTGGCTATTATTAATCTTGGAATGGATCCTTCCAACATTTTTCTATTCAACCTTCTACTCAAGGAGTCCACGACAAGAATATAAAGGAAGTGGGATAGAGGAGATCCTTTTCATATCCTCCAAGAAATTATGAAAAGAATTACTTGGTTGTCCATTTACCAGAGGATAAATCTAAGGAGAATTGATGCAAGATTTAATCCATCTCACAAAATGATCAGAGAACCCAAATTTCCAAAGGACCAAAAAAATGAACTCATGTCTAACTCTATCAAAAGCATTTGATATATCTAGTTGTATTGCCATACATGCTTCCTTTCTCTCACCTTTCTCTTTTGACTGGAGTTGATTGCTTTAAGGTACCATGAAGATGTTATCAAAAAAAATTCTCTCTGTAATAAAACCCCCTTGGTTTGCTGAAATGAGCTTAGGGATGAACTTTTTTATCCTGCTAGAATTGATTTTCATGAGGATCTTGTAAGACGAATTACATATGGAGATTAGCATGAAGTTCTTGATGGTAGTAGGATTTTTTCCTTAGGAATCAAAGCTAGAATGGTAGAGTTTGTGGATCTCCCTATTATGTATTTATCTCTAGTCCAATTGGTCATTATAATAAGGTCTTTTTTATAAAGGGATAAAAATTCCTATATAAATTAACAAAAAAGTTGTCTTGGCCTCAGGCTTTATCCAGATGTAAACCCCACACCAGCTTATGAACATCCTCCTTTGAAATGGGTCGATGCATGAATTCATTGTCTTATTCAGAAATTAATGTGGGGCTATCCGCACTCATTTGCTCAATATTTTCTATATTATAATCCTCCTCCTCTCCATATAACTTTTCAAAGAATAGTTATATCTCTTCTTTTACTTTTCCATGGTCAGTAATTTGATCTCCATTATCCTTAGTGAGCTCAGTAATGGTAATCTTTCACTGTCGCTCCTTGCATTGGTTGTGAAAAAAAATAGTATTTTTGTCCCCCCCATCTAGCAAGAGACTTCTGGACTGAAGTCTCAATTCTTCTTCTTCTTCTTCTTCTTCTTCTTTATTGGAAAGATCTTGACATTCCTTGTCTAGATCCTTTTCTTGTCTTAAAATTTCTTCTTTTACTTTCTCCTCTTCAATTTCTAATTGCAATTCCCCCAACTCTTCCAATTTCCTTTTTTTTCTTTACCAAGATCTTAATAGTGCTCCTTGACCCAATTTTTAAAGGTTTTTTTTATATTAATGAGCTTGGTTTCCTAGATGAAGCTTGGGGATCCTATTACATAGGTGTTCTATCACATCGTGGTACTTCATCCATACTTGATTAAACCTAAAGGGTAGGGGACTTAAATTTCCAATCGAGGAAAAAAATAAGAAAATGGGCCTGTGATATGAAACTGTATAGACCAAATTGAAAAAAATCCATTATTTTTCTACGTAGCAACAGGTAGTAAAAAATTCAAATTTGTTGTATTACTTTTCATCACTTATTGCAATTTATTTTTTAACTAGATCTTTGATATGTCTAGTATTCGTATAGAAAGAATGCAATTTTGTTCACTTCTTTAGATGATTGTTGTTTATAGTAGAATTTAAATGCTTGGACCACAAAGATAATGATGTTGTAGAGGATTTCCAATTTTGTTCTATAGCATCAATCCCTAGTTAATGAGTGGAACTTGCACCAACATCTACTAAACAACAAGCATACTATTAATTAGTGAAAATTATTATTAAAAATCACTTATCATATTAGAACTAGATTTGATTGGCCCAAGGATAGCGGAACTAGTCTCATTGATTGCAAATCTTAGGCAGATCAATGAAAAAACTATATGTTTTTTGCAAAAGAAATAAGTTTTGGGTTTTTTAAGTGTTTAAAAACTCAATATAAGATGGGATAAAAGTTGATATCATGTCATAAACGAAAACCATGTTATATATTGATGTGAGTTAAACTTGCTTATCTATGAACTATGTAAACTATTACATATTTCATCCATTACTAAGTTTGACAAGATTGAGCAAAAGGGAAGTGGATATGGATAATAGACACATAATAGAAAAATGTTCCACATTAATATAATTGCAACATGAGGATGGATATCCTGAAAAGATCATTTTCATTAAATTTTACCAACCATTCATTAAATAAACATCACAACAAAATCTTGTAATATTGTGTGGTCATCTCGTGCAAACATCAACTATACTTTGCACACATCCCTCTTATCATCTCAAAGAGCAATGAAAATTGTAAAACCTATTAACATTTGTAAACCCGTTTCTTTAAAATACCTAGACCTTTTTTTTGGATTTGTTTGGAGTGTGTCAAGGAATTTCACATTTCTAGTGACACAAACTATAATCATTGTTGTAAAAAATGTTTGTCCACGATGCTTACATTTTTGCGCTGATTTTTCCAATTATAAGATAGATTCAGGAAAGCATGGTGTTTGGTTGCAAATTAGGTTCAAGCTATGAATAAAGCACTGCTTATAACGTAGTCGACTTAGTGTGAAACCCTATAGCTTTAGGTTAAACCCCAAAGTCCTGTGCACATCTTGCAAGCATATTTGTGAATGACAGACACACTAGAATGAGCTCAATGTGCTTGCATGCTTGTACTCTATAGTGTCAATGTGGACAAAAAAACCTATACAACATCCATAGATAGATAAATTGCTTGGGAGTTTGGACTAGCATATGTAATGGAGCTCATTCAATATAAAAATGATAGAGTAGAGATTTAAAGAGAGTTCGATGATTTAGACTTGTTGTTGTCCATGTTGAGAAGCCTCTTGTTTAACATGTTTATTGTGTGGTTAATATGCAAATATTGTTTCTAATTTGTTAAATTGAATTTTTGTGTGTAATTGTTATTGCATTTGTGATTTTTATATTATTAAATATTTAACAATGTGTTATTTAATTTCTCCTTAGTATTAAATCAATTTCTATCATGACTAAAACACTTGTAATATACATTTCTCACTTGGAGGTTTGCGTTAATGCTATTGACTACATCATATTGAGAGTTTGTCATATTAGAATTTATGTGTGATGCCATCGTTTGTCTTAGAGTATATATTGGTGAGAAACAAGAATAATATCATGGAAAGACAAAATCTTTGTGTTAGTTTTTAATCAATTAAGCTAGCATTATGTTAGGATCTTTAACTAAGAGAACAACAAGTACAGCAATCAAACACAAGAGACAATGAACACAGTGTTTTTCCTCGGAGAAACCATATATGGAGAAAACCCCACAACTTCCTCAAAGATAGAATCAACACAAAAAGTAAAACCCCAAAACAGTAAGATGATCTCCCGATAGCAGTAACCTCTTTCTTCCTTGCCCCAGTGTCTTTCTCTTCCTCATCTATGCACTACAATTGAGTGTGGATGAGTGTGTGTTAAATAGAGAGGATAACTCTCTATTTATACTAATTCTCGACATAACTAAAACCCTACTAGGGCCGACCTGTCTAGGAGAGTCTAATAACCCTAGTGCCCCGGAACTACGGGGACTTTAACCCTTAGACAATAGGAGGGTTACCCACAATAACTTGACATGACTTATTTACATTATAGATCCTCCCGATCGGAACATCAGGGCATGACATGACTCAATGATATTACAAATAGATCTTGGAATAAACATCGGGTTACAATACATAAGAAATACAAGTGAATACATTCCAAAGTTATAATTACATTAAAACTCCCTCTTAACTAGGAAGGTATTCTCTCGACACAATTTTCATCACTAGTCTTCTTCTCTGGATATTCTCATCATCTGCATCTTCAAGTCATCTTCATCTTCAAGTAATCTTCATCTTCAAGTCATCTTCATCTCTGGATCTGGATCATCACTCGATCTGGATCATCACTAGATCTGGATCACCACTCGATCTGGATCATCACTAGATCTGGATCATCACTCGACCTAGATCATCACTGTTGGATCTGGATCATCACTCGATCTGGATCATCACTAGATCTGGATCATCACTCGACCTAGATCATCACTGTTGGATCTGGATCATCACTCGATCTGGATCATCACTAGATCTGGATCATCACTCGATCTGGATCATCACTACTGGATCTGGATCATCACTCGATCTGGATCATCACTGCTGGATTTGGATCATCACTTGATCTGGATCATCTCAGAGACATCATAATTGGATCTGAATCATAGCCCAATATGGATCATCACTGGGTCATCATCATATGTGTTGTCTCATGATTCTTCTCGTCACAGGAAGTTCTACAGAGCCAGCCCTTTTTCATGCTAGTTGTAGGCCTAGCCACCATGTAGTTCTTCTTTGGTGCTTATATCTGACCTACTCATCAGAATGGCCCACCTAGCACTTACATCTGACCTACTCGTCAGAAAGGCACACCCAACACTCACATTTGATCATGTAGGAACCAATCCTAGAATCACATCAAAAAGGCCCAGCACTCACATTCACCAGCATGATAGGACACAACTACTATCATCTATGAAAAGGATCAGAACTTACATCTAACCTACTCGTCAGAAAGGCACAGCACTTACATATGACCTACTCATCAGAAAGGCACATCACTTACATCTGACCTACTCGTCAGAAAGGCACAGCACTTACATCTGACCTACTCATCAGAAAGGCACAGCACTTACATCTGACCTACTCATCAGAAAGGCACAGCACTTACATCTGACCTACTCATCAGAAAGGCATGCACTCACATCTGATCTTGTAGGAACCAATCCTACAGTCATATCATAATGGCCCCCAGTCCCAGACTGAGCTACCTGGTAACTGACCAAGTGCATCAATTCTCCCAGAGAATGGCAGTTGCCCTTACATCTGACCTACTTGTCAGAATGGCCAGCATTCACATCTGACATGGAAGGAACCTAATCCTTTAACCATGACAGAATGGCTCAGCCCTTACATCTGATCAAGTGGGAACACATCCCTCTATCATATCAGAATGGCTCTTAGTCCCAGACTGAGGATTCCTGGTACCTCACCAGGTAGCTCCATTCCAAGAATGGCAATAGCCCTTATATCTGATCATGTAGGAACCAATCCCACAGTCGTATCAGAATGGATTAGCACTCATATCTGACATGGAAGGAATCAATCCTCTCACTATGATAGAATGGCTCAGCCCTTACATTTGACCTATTCGTCAGAATGGTTTTCGGACTCGTCACTTCCCCTTGGAAGGGACCTCGATCTAGAGAACACCAAGCTTCTCCCTGAAGTACTCAAACTTCACTCTGGCCAATGTCTTTGTCAACACATTAGCTATCTGATCATCTGTTGCAACATACTGGAGCTTCACTACTCCCCTCTACACAATATCCTTGATATAGTGATACTTCATCTCGATATGCTTCGACTTGTCATGGAACAATGGATTCTCTGACAACTTCACACAACTATGGTTGTCACAATGTATACAAGTAGCATCCAACTAGAGATCAAATAAATTAGACAGTAGCTTCCTTAGCCATACTTCCTCACAACTAGCTGAACAGGCTGTGACATACTCTGCCTCAGCTGTACTCAGTGCCACACAGGATTGCTTCTTGCTCAACTAAGAGATCACACCTGATCCCATAATAAAGCAACATCCTGAAGTGCTCTTCCTATCGATGGCACTTCCTGCCCAATCTAAATCAACATAACCCTCTAGGTTAATCTTTTGATTCGCCTCGTACTTGAGCCCATAATCAATTGTAGCCCTCAGGTACTGTTGTGCCCCTGCTCAACAGCCTTGTAAAAATCATTATTTCATCAAGCAAAATTCCATTTTGTTTGATGAAATGGTTAAATTTACAAGGACAAATTTAATGAACTTTTAGCTACTGATATGGTGGTTTCTATTGAGCTACTGATTTGTTGAAATTCAATTTTAACAATGACCTTTGCAAACTCTATTGGATTAATGAGACCATTATGTTAAAGTTATTGTGTTGAAGGTTTTTAAAGCATCACTCTTAATGATTTCTGCTCATGCTTTGTAACCCTAGTCATGTATATTATACCAAAAATATTAGGGGTTCATTGTATTGATTTCGTTACCATGATGATTTGCAAGGTCTTATTAATTATGGTTTTCATATGATTGTTCAAACAATAGTTGTCAAAGGTTTAATGTTTATAAATTCAACGGAGCCTAGACTTATGTCTCATGCTCCTTATCCTAAGTTTGTGAGCTATTGTTGATCTTGATTGAATTCCATATGGTCGTTGTTCAAAGGTTCAAGTGCAAATTTTGTGGTTATATTATAACTTCCACCACTTTTACAAGATATGCCGAATCTATGATATGAATGCATATATTGTGGCTATCACCGGATTGATTTTTGGCGCAGCCTGTATCTTATCTCACATATCGCGAAGTCAGTGTGCTATTATGACACTGATACTTGAGCTGTCCGTCATGTTTAAGCTCTAGGTTTTCTACCGTTATTTACGTTTGTTATTTCGAAGGCCGGTGTTTCCACGCATGCTGATAAATGAAGAGGTGTCAGAAAAATGAAGGAATAATAGGGATTTTCTCCACAGGATCACGCTGGTTTTTAGT